>JAMKCH010035213.1:0-97891 GCA_023653785.1 Ophioderma brevispina | reverse complement strand
TGAATTTTTCATGATTTCGTATGTTATTTTTTAGAGACAAGACAAATTTGTCTAGGACGGGTTTTTCATTTTTTAAAAATAGAGGCTTACTTGTTCGAAAATATAAAGGAACAATGGTCAAAAGTGTGATTTTTTAACCTTTCTTTCGCAAATTTGAGTATATATTGGAGAATATCTTAGTTAGAAACCGAAAAATGAAATTGAGAAAATTTCCCTAGAAAGACCGATTGCTATCGTAGCGTCTGCAAAGTTAACCTTACCTTTTACTACTTCGGTATTTTTTGGAGTTTATCTTTGTCTGAAAAGTGCCAAATTTGCGAAAATTGAACATTGAGAAAATCTGTGTTTTAGTAAAAAAGTGATTTTCAGCCATTTTCAAGCTGTCTCTTTCCCATAACTTTACCTTTTTTAACTTCAAAATTGAGTAGGTTGTGCAAGTGGATGAAACTACATCTTTATGCACTATTGAATCAAACCTCTTGTCTTCAACTCATCAAAATCAATGGAATTGAAATTTCATCTGGTCTAAATTAGTCGCTTTGGTACATGTTCAAATATTATTTTTCGTTTTTCCAAGATGGCGTTCTGCGCATATTACATAAAACACGCGGACGCTTAATTACGCAGCAAAATTCACCGCGCGACGCGATGCTGTGCCTTGCGCCTGACGGCGTGTAATGTGCTTAAATTCCCGCCGTTATGACCAAGCAGTTTTTGGGACTTTAAATGGTCAAATACTGTTGTAAAGCGGCAAAAAATACAATTCAGGATTGTCTGCATTGGCTAACCTTTGTTGGTAACGATAGAACACAGTTTTTGATGTTTAAAATGGTGCAAAAATTCGTGTAAAACAACAGCACTAGTTCATACGCCCTTAAGATGAATGGGCGTTCAGCGAAGGAATCAGTGTCCAGCAGAAACTCGGGACATTTATTAACTGCAGAATAACGTGACGCTATTTAACCCCCACAAAATTCAGTCCAAATATACCGTCGTGCCTTCTTATAACGTTCTCATCACTCATAACAATCATTGAAATAAGTAACTTGACACCTGTATCGAGATTTCTGAAGAGTTTGAAGAACATAGGCCTACCTATGAGGAAGATACATCGGGGTCAACTTGAGGTTTAACAGTATTGTCTATATTTGTTGAGGACCAAAATATGCCACAAATCTCAACTTCGACCACAATTGAGGGCGCTGTTTGTTCTGCACGTCTCTATAGAAACTTGATGACTGATAGTGGCTTAACATTTTTCAATACACCAGCTTACAAGAAAGCAACAAGTAAACACATATAGGCTATCTTTAATGCATCTCAGCACATTGATATTAATTCAACTCATTTGAAAAACACATACACTTTACAATGTCGGCTATGCCTTGAGTTTACAAAAACCCGCAGTATGAAACAAATATATTAAGAAAGAGGAACTTTCATGACAAAAACTTCATTTCTTTTTTCATTAAAGCGATCACTGGCACATTTTCTTCAATTGCTCTCAAATGATAGTCTAGGCCATGGAAGAATAGAGATTTTTTTTTAAATTCTTAAATAATGTACTCAAAAACAGATATAGACGTTAATAAGAGGTTTAAAACATCCAGGTAATATTTTATAGGCTAAAACTTTTAAGTTTTCCATAACGTTATCATCAATGTGTAATTGCATGCATTCTATCATAGACTCGTACTATTAATATTAAAACACAAAGGTCCCAGACCGGTTAAACAAACAGCGTTCTACCGTGGGAACATGCATACGGAGTGTGTTTTCCTTCTTGTTACGCGCCATTTCCGTCGTCTGCTGAATTACGTCGCCTGCGACGTTAATCCAAAAATCATCTTTTTACTCATAAGGAGATCGTTTTTTTAGGCTTTGTAATTTCAGACGAGAGATAATACACACAGAAACCATTATAAGAAGCTAAATATAGTTTTGAGGAAAATTGAGGGCGTATGCTGAAGGAAATGTGCCAGTGTCTCTTTAAGTTGCCATGCATTTAGGCCTACACTTCTATTTTATCACCAGAATTTATATACATCCAAGTTTACATGACCATGATGACAGAGGCAGTCTGGTGGTTCTGAACCATAAAATTAAAAAGCCTAACCATTTACAGCATCTGCACCATTTTATGAACCTTGGTATACACACCAAATATGCATTGCTGTACCAGTACATCGGGTGCAGTGAGCCCGTTTCGTTTCGCAAAATGTTTACACTTCTGGTGGTAGCTTTGTGTGAAACGGATACTTTGCTGTCTTTTTCAATGATTTTAAGATGAAATAATTTTAATAGCGTGCGTCTTTAGAAATTATACCTGTAAATGGTTAGGCTTTTTTTTAATTTTAGGGTTCAGAACCACCTTAAGAATCCGTTTCATTTCGTAAAATATATAGCCTTGGGATTTTCTGCAATTAAAAGAGCAAAGTAATACTGGTGGATGATTTCGAACCAATAACAAAATGAAAGCCATAACATAATTTGAAGTAATATAGTTTTTAAATCTACACCCACTGGAGTTCGGATGAGTAATTCTTCAGTATTGTAGAGGACCAAGAGGGAAGTTTTAGGGTTTTTTTCATATCTGTGAAAGCGTACATATGCATATAGGCCCCTACTGCGTTGTCACTCTTCTATAACCATGTCGATCATCATTGAGATGCGAGGAATACAATATAAAATGAATACATAAGGCTATGAAAAAAAAACGTTCTACGGACCCAATCAACACAGATTAGGCGTTTTCGAGATCATTTGAAAAAAACAACACACAACAACAACAAAAAGGTCCCCTAAAAATGACGGACGAACCGACCGACCATAAATGAACGGTTCGCCCGCCCGTAGAACATTTTTTTATCATCGCCTCGAAACCTTAATATTGAATACTTCTTTGAACCTGAATTGGTTGAACTGTGCAAATGTTGTTACATGTACTTTTCACAGCAAAAACTATAACGAGGCGTTGAACATTGGTGGAAAATTAAAGGTGGAGAAGGTAAAGGTTAATGCCCTCAAGTAAATGGAAAAATAATGAATTTCCATCTTAACTAAAAAAATGAGTTATATGTCGGACCTGGAGCCTGTCAGCTCAGGCCGTGAGAAAAAACATCTTCCCCCGCATCTGTGACCATCGGAACTTTGGTCACAACGCCCCGTGTCCCCCTTCTAAGACACGTGTCGCGTCAATTAGTAGTAGTAGTATGAACCATTAATACCTGTTAATGTATGAGTTCACGTGCGCGTGCTTCTCTACAGGGTGTCTCAGAAAGAACGTTACCCTCCAGAAACGGCCATTTTTACTTACTTAATCAATTCTTATCCTTGTTTTAGCTTTATATTACGAAAATATGTAGTTTTGTGAACATATGGTGAAAACAAGAAAGAAAACCGTGAAAAAATAACCAAACAATGAGTATTTCCCTAAAAATGATGCAAACGTACTTTTGTCCACGACTAGCATTAGCAGAGGAAACCATGGATGCCAATATCCCCAACATAAAAATGTTTTAAAAGACCCTCCGGCCAATAATACTCTCAAATTTCAAGGTCCGTTGCTGGCTGGTTTTAGAGTTTATTGTTCACTTCTCTACGCACGCAGCATTATTTGCAGGCGATCGTCCTGTTCGTTGACGATCATATTTCTCTCCTTGGACTTCTTTGGAGTCTTGCCTTGCTCCAGAATTTTTCTCTGTTCTCCTTGATTGCCATCTTACTGGGAACCCTACATTACATTGACGGAAAACGTTTATACCCATTCACTATGAACGATGGTCCTTTACACCCAAGAGTTCAGTAGAATATGCCATTGTAGGAGTTTTGCCCCAATGCCATTATTTGGAAAGTGCGCTTAACCAAATTCATATCTGCATTATGATGGGAGACGGGTGAGGGGATATAGGTCACTTAATTCTGCAGAACAAATTAATGAATGTTTCAGGTGCTTTTTAGGCATTACATGCGAACAAATTATTAAATGTAGAACTTATGTGTGCCCAAATCCATAAGAATACAATGTACATGTTTCTCTGCTATTGGTAGCCGTGGACAAAGTATGTTTGCATCATTTTTAGGGAAATAGTAATTGCTTGGTTATTTTTTCACCGTTTTCTTTCTTGTTTCACCATATGTTCAAAAGAGTATATATTTTCATAATATAAAGCTAAAACAAGGATAAGAATTGATTAAGTAAGCAAAAATGGCCGTTTCTGGAGGGTAACGTTCTTTCTGAGACACCCTGTATAAGCAATAGCAATTCCTTTAATTTCTGTCCATAAACAATTATAACTTATGGTTACTGAGATGGAAACTTTTTTGACTGTAAATATTTTTTTTTTCGGATACACAGATTGAACTATAAACAAAAAAGGTGGAAAATCATATATACACGCACCTATAACGTCAGTCAAACAGGGATTGTTGCAATAGCATAAGATGGTTATTCTGCTTTATTTTCCACCAATGTTTAAACACCGGGACACGCTATTAAAGAAGCATTTTGTTTTCCGCAACCTCCTTCCCCAACCCACCTTAAAAGATTTTTATATATCATCTGAACTGTTGGCTGAAGTATTGTATGGCTATCTTAAGTGCAGATTTGATGTACTCTGGAAGAAATGCTCTATTATAGCACAGTGGTCTATAGAGCACTTCTTATAAGCATTTGCTCATACCTTCAAAATAGTCAGAATCACCTTTCTTTTTTAAATGTTTACCTCCCAGGTCTACTACCTTTATACAGTATCTCTGATTGGCTCATTACATGATGATATAACCTCTGAGTAACCAATCAAAATAGACCTCTCACATATCTGCATGTAAAACTTTAAACCTTTTCTTAGCATGTTTCTGATTGGCTAAATCCATCAATAACAAAATATATAAAGCAATAGACCTACAAGCGGCCGGTATAGACCTCAGGGGGTTAAGGATATCTATTGAATCATTACAAATGTTGCTAAGATCACGAAATGCACCTTTAAATTCAATTTACCCGGCACTGGTCCAACGTTGGCAGGTAAAATCTGATCAACATATTGTGCTAAAATCATTGGTCATTTTAGTTCCATCATTTTAACAGCATACGATATCTATATACTATTTAAGGGGGGGGGGCTCCTAGGGGCCCATTTTTTGTTTTTTCGGCCAGCGTTTTTTAACGCTGCAATATATTTGGTTTATATTTTTTGTATTTGTATAACTTTTAGTTGCGCTTGCATTGGTGCAAAAAACATTCAAATCCATCACGTCGTTTTTGCGTTAATTAGCATGGGTCCCTAGGAGCCCCCCTTAGCCCCACTAACGGAAGTAGTGCCCTAGGGACAAAAATTAAAAATCTTAATAGAGTTACTGTGATTCTGATTTTCATAATGCATACATCTAGTGACATAAACAAAGTAGTAAATACTAATCAAAAAATTCTTGGAAAGTATAGTAGGCCATTGGTGTCATAATATTTTATATACATCATATATATAGCGGTTTACTGTAGGAACCTATGGTAAATTATACAAGTAAACCTAAAAAATATAAAATGGCATGAGACATTTATGTTTGTGCCTTAATATGGTAAATATAGTTCATTCTTCACCAATTAAAGCAATAAGCAAAAGTCTAGGTGAATCAGGGCCGTAGAAAATGCAGAAACGAATTAGTGTCTTTTTTCGCACATTTTGACGCAAAATTAAAATCAATGTTTTGCCCTTAGTTTTCTTACTGAACAATTTTTTTTCAGTTTTTATTTCTTTATTGTTGATGTCTTGGAATCCTTCTAACATGTGGTGGATTTCATCCAAAAATTCCTTTAGGAAAGTGGTTATATAATGAATGGGCCCCTAGGATCCCCCTTATGCACTAACGGAAGTGCAAACCCCTTATGCAGTTAAGTGTTAAATTATCTGCAGTGTACTCTACTATACATTGTGAATACGTCCATGAATACTACTTTTTGGCTATATAGTTGAGGGACAGAATTAGACGGCCCATTGCGCGTATAGGCTTACTGTCAATCAGTCAGCGCCGAAGCGAGAAAAAGGTCCAAAAAATTTGTCATCGGGCCCGGGAGAAATCTCAAGATCCGTGAAATAATATTACACACATCCAGAAAAACAGAACAAAAACATACGAATATATGTAATATTACCTAATAAATTGGAGAAAATGACCAAAATGGTGCCAATTGCAAAGTAGTAGGCCCATACACCTTCGGCGAACGAAGCGACCCAACAAAAATGACGCAGTGCGAGCACGTATTCGATGAAGGACATCAATAATTTCACACAGTGAGTGTATGTAGACAAACATTATGTATATGCAAAAACACGATTTGTTATTAATTTGAGGGCGCCTTCATCGGGAAATATCTGAGTCAGCCTTTAAGCTAAATTGAGCTCACATGCTTATAGTTACAGCGTCAAATTACGTCAAATACTTAATTGGTTGTCTATTTCTGTCCCCGAATTCTAATACTATATTTCTTATGACAATACTTCGCTGGTTCCAAAATGAAAAAAAAAAATCGAGAAAAGTACCGTGCAGACAGGGTTCAAGGCTTATCTTCATACATCTTAAGCTTTTTTTGGAGGAAATTATTCCGTGTTGGGCAATGCAGGAAGAAGTTTAAGTATCACCTCCATGTCAGGCATAAAAGTGTTTTTAGGCCAACAAAATGTGTTTCCAGTTGATACCCCAAAAAACAAAATACGAAATGCTATTTTTTATTTGTCATTTTCAATATTTTTTAAAAGGAATTTCGAAAGAATAACTCAAATCACACCAAATGATGCGAAATCATTTGCAAATCTGGTTTTAATAGTTTATCAACAAAAAATTTGAGTTAGGGATTATAGTGTTGAAAATAAAATTGACATTTTCTATCTCCGAGGCAATTTTTCTAAAAAAAAATGTAAACTTACTGAATTTATCAAATAAAATGAAATGAAAATGGCTCCAAAATATAATTCCGTGGCCCTACTGGGAAACAAACTTTTTGCCTATATAGGCCCTATGAGAAGCCAAAAGTGTTGAGAGTATTAATTGATTGGCCTGATTGCTAACGTTAGGTGATTCTTAGAATCTTTAAGGTCTAAGTACAAGTATACATATAAGCAACCAACACAAAAAAAACCTCAGCCACGCAAAAAGCTTTACAACATCAATCAAGTATTTTACAAAAGGGTGAATTGTCTAGACTAATTGTCCCGAATTAAGGCCCCATACTCAATTGTATAGACCTCAGAGAAGACTGACGATTATCAAAATGTACCAGTAATTTTACAACGTGAAAACTTATTGTTGAAATTTCTCGGATGATTATCCTACATCAACAGAATGCTGCCTCCCTTGCAGTCGCTCCAGTTTGCCACCCTAGCGTTAGGGTCGGACGCTAGCATGAATGCGCCGAAATAATTGCCAGTGATCAAATCGCTGGCAAAGCGACGGGCCCTAGGCGGATTACTCAGAGGGCGCACTCCTATGCGGTCATTGGCTGAAAAGTAGAACACTCCTCCGACGTAGCCGGAATCTCGAGGGTAGAACGGGAAACCTAACCCATAGTCAGTTCTGTACAAAAAGACAAGGAAAAAGACAAACATTAAGAGAAGTTAATGATGAACAGTTGCGGTCATTGCACTTGCGGGACCGACAGCGGCCGGTGTGAAAGAAATCATAGTCCGCCAGGTATCATAGTCCGGGCTCCATAGACGACAACGGAATAAACTAATGTTGCGTGAAGAGTCAACTGAATCGATTGCCCTATTGTTCACCATTGTTCCCGGACTGTGAGCCCGGAGGACTATATCTATCTCCTGCCACACCGGTCTTTTATCCCCATCTCAAAACGGTAAGCATGCATAGGTACCCATAGTGCAAAATTATGCGAAGGCTAAGAAAAAAGAAAGTTCGTCTCAGCTTCCCGCTCGCACAGGTGCAACAATTAATCGCGTTTCTTTTTTGAAAGGTTTTCCAGAGATTTTTTTTGTAATGGATAAAGAAAAATGTGGTCTAAAAATGCAATAAAAACAATTACGCGTAGTGCATAACATTTTTGACTAAAAACGCATAGTGCTTAGGGTTTAAGCAAAACGAAGCTGAGACAAACTTTCTGTTTTGGCCTAAGTCATGCTAAGCTCATGCGGTGAGATCTTACCTTTTTGTTAAAAGTTACCAGAACAGCTGAAAGAAAACTCCCGAACTTTCGCCCTCCATGCAGGTAGGCCAGCAGAAATAACATCCCAAATTTTAAGAACGAAATCCGAGGGACTTCACTTTGCGATAGGTTTTGTATGCCCAAAGAAGATGAGAATTCTCAACTTCTCTGGTGCCATCCTACTCGGGCTTCAGTTTTCAAGATGTCATGCTAGTTAAAGTCATTATCAGTCATTTTCAGAATACAATCAATATCCTCAGTTTTGTCTCTACTATTAAAGTTGAGGTTTTTGTGATTGCCTTGGAGTTGTTGTATGTAGTGATGTGAACTACAGATGTCGAAACGGCGAACAGTATCAGTTCTGAAAAACGGACAGTATATTTGTCCAAATATTTCGGGATCCCGACATTTCATGCATTTATGACGTCATGAAATAGTAAAATATGACAGTTTTAAGGTAATTTTAACAAGCTTTAATATCCGTTTTTACGAAAAACAATAATATTATTGTGTTGATATGACGCAACAATATCAACTGATGAGATACACAATGGTCATTTTAAATTTGGAGGGAAATGTCTGATTATGGCTTTAAGATTGATAAGAACATTTAGGCGACCTGTACCAAAGATTTTTAATCTTATGCATTTTGGGAAAAGTCACGCAAAAGCTATATGCACGTGATATGTCACTTAATAAAAATCCAATGTAAACCAAGCGTTAACCTGTATAGTATATATGCTAAGTATGGCTGTCTATCTTTCTATCTGTCTGTCCGCCCCTATTCTCGGAGATCACTGATCGCATAGCCTGGGGGGGGGAACTCCCACCTTGGAAGCCACGCGTATGTAAGGCTGTTAAGACCCCTTTTTCTGCATCGTTGTCACCCAAAGACCCCATTTTTTTTAAAGTGACAGGTGAAGATTTTTTCGAGGATACGAATTTCTCTCAAATTGCACTGGATCGATTGTAGACCACCTACCAAGAACGTTCCAAAGGTTTATTGGACAAACAATAAAAGAAAACCGCAAACCTTGTTTTGAACTTGCCTGACTATCGTAATTGTCCCCATAGAACACCGTGCTTTGAATTTCTGTCGTGCACGACAGAAAATACTAAATCACCACCTTATTACATAAAGACGGCGTATTCGGCTTATTCACTTCAGGTGTGATCTAATACATTGGAAAGCATTCCAAATATGCAAAAAACCCGGGTTCGAAAAAATTGGGTGCGCTTCTTTCTGTGAATCTCCTCATGTCTCTTTAAATTTCACTCAAAGACCCCATATTTTGTGAAAATTTGACCACTGTCACCCAAAGACCCCTATTTTGGGGATAATTTTGAAAAATTCACCCAAAGACCTCTATTTCTTAGAACATTTTGCAAATATCTCACCCAAAAACCCCATTTTTTCGAAAATTTTGCCAATTTTTCACTCGGAAAGCCACTATTTTAGGGCAATTAGGCTGTCTCTCACCCGGAGACCCCTATTTTTCAGTCCTCTGTCACCGAATGCCCCTGGGTTTGGAAGCGCGAGCCTTACACCCAAATCCATTTCATATGTGAGTGCCCCCCCCCCCCCTATAGCCTTCAAGTTTGGTGGGCGGGTGTAACTGGAGTTGAGCCAGAACAAGTTTGCATTTCCGGGATGCTAAAATCATTTCGAAGAAAGTATTTTAAAAAGCTCGCCCGGGTTTAAGAAAGCCAGGTAATTGCGAAATCCTTGTGATGGCCTCCATAGAAGTTATTAGTATTTCCCTTGCACCTAATACATAATATTTTCCACAAAGCGACTTGAAAGCAAGGGGTTGAGAAGGGAGATTGGGATGGATTGAGAGAATTGCAATACTTATAAATGACATGCAACTAATATCTAAACTGAGTCGAGGTAAAAGTCTTCGCCTTTAAGGAGCCACCCTATTTTCATCATTTTCTCAAGCAGATAAACGGTACGCTTCCAGTGGACGACCCACTTCACATATCGCCATTGAACGCCGCACATATAAAAACCTATACTATTTATGACTCTTATATAGATACAATGCTGCAGAAAGTCATAGAGACATATAGATTATAGAAACGCAAAGTCATAGCGACACAAACACATGTTCACACAGACACAATGTTACACAAACGGTACTTCAATCACGTTTGCGTGAAACAGCCTTCATACGTGTGTCTCTATGATTCTGTGTGTCTCTGTGTTTCTATAAAATTGTGTCTCTATGATTCTGTGTGTCTCTGTGTTTCTATAACATTGTGTCTCTATGACTTTGTATTTGTGTCTCTGTGTTACCATAACATTATAACATTGTGTCTCTATGACTTTGTATTTGTGTCTCTGTGTTTCTATAAAATTGTGTCTCTATGACTTTGTGTTTGTGTCTCTGTGTTTCTATAACATTGTGTCTCTATGACTTTGTATTTGTGTCTCTGTGTTACCATAACATTATAACATTGTGTCTCTATGACTTTGTATTTGTGTCTCTGTGTTACCATAACATTATAACATTGTGTCTCTATGACTTTGTATTTGTGTCTCTGTGTTTCTATAACATTGTGTCTCTATGACTTTGTGTTTGTGTCTCTGTGTTACCATAACATTATAACATTGTGTCTCTATGACTTTGTGTTTGTGTCTCTGTGTTTCTATAACATTGTGTCTCTATGACTTTGTATTTGTGTCTCTGTGTTTCTATAACATTGTGTCTCTATGACTTTGTATTTGTGTCTCTGTGTTTCTATAAAATTGTGTCTCTATGACTTTGTATTTGTGTCTCTGTGTTTCTATAAAATTGTGTCTCTATGACTTTGTATTTGTGTCTCTGTGTTACCATAACATTATAACATTGTGTCTCTATGACTTTGTATTTGTGTCTCTGTGTTTCTATAAAATTGTGTCTCTATGACTTTGTGTTTGTGTCTATGTGTTACCATAACATTATAACATTGTGTCTCTATGACTTTGTATTTGTGTCTCTGTGTTTCTATAAAATTGTGTCTCTATGACTTTGTGTTTGTGTCTATGTGTTACCATAACATTTCAACATTGTGTCTCTATGATTCTGTGTGTCTCTGTGTTTCTATAACATTGTGTCTCTATGACTTTGTATTTGTGTCTCTGTGTTACCATAACATTATAACATTGTGTCTCTATGACTTTGTATTTGTGTCTCTGTGTTTCTATAACATTGTGTCTCTATGACTTTGTGTTTGTGTCTATGTGTTACCATAACATTATAACATTGTGTCTCTATGACTTTGTGTTTGTGTCTATGTGTTACCATAACATTATAACATTGTGTCTCTATGACTTTGTATTTGTGTCTCTGTGTTACCATAACATTATAACATTGTGTCTCTATGACTTTGTGTTTGTGTCTCTGTGTTACCATAACATTATAACATTGTGTCTCTATGACTTTGTGTTTGTGTCTCTGTGTTTCTATAACATTGTGTCTCTATGATTCTGTGTGTCTCTGTGTTTCTATAACACTGTGTCTCTATGATTTTGTATTTGTGTCTCTGTGTTACCATAACATTATAACATTGTGTCTCCTTGAATTTGTATTTGTGTCACTGTGTTTCTATAACATTATAACATTGTGTCTCTATGACTTTGTATTTGTGTCTCTGTGTTTCTATAAAATTGTGTCTCTATGACTTTGTGTTTGTCTGTTTCTATTATATTATAACATTGTGTCTCTATGAGTTTGTGTTTGTGTCTGTTTCTATTACATTATAACATTGTGTCTCTATCAACTTTGTGTTTGTCTCTATATTTCTATAACGTTAATGTGTCTCTATGACTTTGTGTTTGTGTCTCTGTGCTTCTATAACATTGTGTCTCTATGATTCTGTGTGTCTCTGTGTTTCTATAACATTGTGTCTCTATGACTTTGTGTTTGTGTCTCTGTGTTTTTATAACATTGTGTCTCTATGAATTTGTGTTTGTTTCTCTGTGTTTCTATAACATTGTGTCTCTATGACTTTGTGTTTGTGTCTCTGTGTTTCTATAACATTGTGTCTCTATGACTTTGTGTTTGTGTCTATGTGTTACCATAACATTTCAACATTGTGTCTCTATGACTTTGTATTTCTATCGCATTGTATTTCATTATTATAGAGTTACATAGGGTAAGTTTTATACAAACGGGGTTCCATATATCGCTTTTGAAAAGATACACATTCCAAGCGTTTTAAATATTTCCGTACACTTTTGTAAGCTTGTGAAAATGATGAACAGTGTTTTCGTAGCGTGAAGACCATGAAAGCCCATTTCGACTGTTTCCCTTTGAATTGTATTCAGTTACATAAACTCACACAGAGTATTACAATTTAGTACCTTAAACAACGTTCTTGCAACATATTCATTTGTGTTTTATGTTACATAAACTATATTCTTTAGAATAGACTTTTTGGCTACCTTGATTTTTGACTTAAAAACAAGGCGGCCAAAATACCAATTCTGACTAAAATATGGCTAAAATGCATGTGGTAAAATGCAAACAAAAAACCTCAGAAATACCCATTTTAATTTACAAACTTTTGCTTTGGCAAAGCAATATTTCAAATGATCGAAAGAATTCAAAATGACCGCCACAAATTCTCAATACATTTTGTGGATTAACTTAAGTTTATTCTTAAGGATATTATTCTAATGCAACTGATTTTTTGTTGACTTTATGTTGATCTACTACAAGAAAATCTATATGGATTTCGTAAGTTCTCAAAATGGCAGCTAAAAGAATTCAAAATGTCGGACATTTTACGACCGAAATACACAGTCATTTTAACCGATTTTTAGTCAGAATTGGTATTTTGACCGCCATTTGGTTTTTAAGTTAAAAAACAAGGCACAGCCAAAAGTCAATTTAAAATTATAGTTTATGCAACATATAAGACTGGTATTGAACACTCGTGGGCAGGAAAGTAGTTTATTATGACATGTGATGTGAGCCCTGTTGTAGCTGACAACAAAACCTGTTACGCAGGGGATGGATAACGGCGAGTTATGTGGTGGCGAGTTATGGGCGAGTTACTGTTAGACCATGGGCGAGTTACTGTTACACCAGTGGGCGAGTTACTCTTAGACCAGTGGGCGAGTTATGTTAGACCATGGGCGAGTTACTGTTTGACCAATGCGGAGAGTACGAGTTACTGTTAGACTGTACCACTTGTATTATAAACTGAAACGTCACTGGCTGATATAGTCTCAGGATTAGCACTAGGGTCTATAACGATGGAGGATGGGGGAGGGGTAGGATGAGGCCACATAGAACTCGGCATAACTCGCACATAGGACTCGCCCTAACAGTAACTCTCCCAATGGCCTAACATAACGTCGCCAGATGGTCTAACAGTAACTCGCCCAGTGGTCTAACAGTACTCGCCCATAACGCGCGCCCCATAACTCACCGCATAACCCATTCCCTTACGCAGGCCCCTGCACTTCTTCGGCGAATGCAGTGCTATATCACGTAGTGGAACAGGGGGGGGGGGGTAGGACATGCCAACCTAACAGCAACAAGCAATTCAAAACGCAATCAACTCCCGTGTGCTAGTCTGTTTCCAAAGACTTAATGGTACGAGGGCGCTCTGACGCATATCGAACGGTTACACACAGACCGTGAACTAAAGACTAGGCCTGGTCACGAATATTTAAATCTAAATGACCGTTATTGGAAATTTACAACACTATTTTGCAGCGGTTAATCCACTAACCCCGACGGATTTTAAGTCGGATATTTTTTTTCTTAATTTAATCACATGATATACTAAGATCTTTGAACAAATGTTTAAGAGATGATTTTTTAATGTCACGGGGACTGAGACTTTGCCATAGTATCAACGTAGCAGTTCCCCCAAATTAACCGTTTGGAATCCCCAAAAAAATGCCCCAAATCGAGCATATCGGTCCTAACCCCCCCCCCTGTAGTGTAAATGACTATAGGCTAAGCCTCGACTCCAGCACTAAAAATACAAACGACGTCAACTATGACTATTTCTTATTAACTCACCTCATTTAAAACCTTGATCTCTCCTCACTGTATGCAAAACACAATTAAAGCCAACAAAACATTTATATATGAAAATGACGAGACTACGACAACCACTCTAGCATTAGCAAGTTTGCCATGCAATCAAAATTGAGAGATGCACACACGATTCCCTCGTACCTACGGTAGGTACTGTGTAAGTGGTTCATAGGGACCCATGCTAATATAACTTCTGGCTACTATATGGTAGTTTTGAGCCATTTATCGTCTATTTTATGAAAACTAAAGCACAGTCCAACATGAAGCATGACTTTAGTGCTCTACTCGAATTTTGACCCCCCCCCCCCCTGAAAACAATTAAGTTAGAAAACAATTTGGGCGAGCATGCATGACGGTCCACAAAGTGTAAGACGATCGGGAAGGCTAAGTTGCAGAAATCGGTTGTAAAAATATCTTCCGGATAAGGCTTATTCCTGAGTTATGTTAGATGTTGGATTAGAATGTTGGAAGAAAATATATAATCAAGTATTCATGAATGATTGATTATAGATTTCAAATAATAAATATGGATCGTGATATGGACTGTTTGAATTCTTGGAATTAAGCCAACATTTCCCTTTTAATTTTAATTCTACTTTTAATTCTAACGCTTAGATTCTAGATGGGGTGCTTTAAATGGCAACACCCAACACTAAGCCGGCCCCTCCGATTGCGTATAGTAATACGGTATAGCGCCTTCTCTGTTCAGGTGTGCCAATCGTGAGAAAATATTATTTTATGGAATTCAAAGTCTGCTTGTGATGTGAATTGGAGGATTTCGGAGATATAAGTTTGCAGAGAATTCAACGTCAGGTGATTTGGAGATTCATTGAGGACGGATAATTTATTTAATCACAACTCTGAACTGGAATTAACAATGATGGTATAATTACTTTTACTTATTTATGGCTAAATCCATGCATTAATTGATGAGCAGAACTATATACTGTGTGTAAATTGAGTTTCACTACCAAGTCCTCCTTTTTTTTTCTGGCAGAAACCTGCAAACCTCTATATTTTTTGATTGGACCGTTTTGAATTCCACTTCTCTTACACGACGACTTCGTACTTTATAAGCATGTTATATAAACATATAATGATCGCATGGCCTGCACTAGCTGTCACCGATATATTGGACATCGATGCTCACGTGTATGTCAAGATCATAATGTGTTCAATAGCTATTACCATTCATGAAAGAGTGTCTAATCTTAACACTTGGGGTGGTTCATATGTTAAAAGGGTGTATACTTTACTTGCAAATAATAAATAACTCCAAGAGAGTTGATTGTTGAACTTTCGGTGTGGCTTTTTAAAACAAATATCCAATGTTATTTTAAAATTTTCGGTTTCCAGAGCCACATTCACATGATTTGGCAACTTTCTTTTTAAACAAATATAGTTTAGGGGAGACAATTTAGACATTTACAGAAAACATGTTGCATTTAATTAAGCTGCGATAATAGCGTGAAACTGTTTTCCTAACCGTGTACAAAAAAGTGAGAGAGAAGAGAGAGAGTGTGTGGTGAACGGAAATTCGTGTGGGCTTTTTAAAATATCCAGGATGTTATTGATATTACGATGCGTGAATATTACAAATACGTGCTAAGCTTGTGTAAAACTCATTTTCTTAGTTTAAAAAATGGTTTAATATCAATAGTTATTCATCTAGAAACTTTTTAGCCATATCTGGTAATTTGGGAGGATCCTGGAGTCGCGAGAAGCAAAACGACGGTTCTCTTTTTTTTTAAATCGAAACAAAAAAACAAAAAAACCGAAAAAGAAGAAAAATTTTAAAAAGTTAGTTTAAAATTAAGCCAAACTCGTTTTTATGTAAACAGACTTTAACATATAATTCCTTTTTTTACAATTAAAACGGTTAAATTTGAATCCCTGCTAGTAAGCAGTACGGTGCGGTTGCTGTGCAGTTGATATGCCGTCACGTTGCGGTCGTATAGTGTATAAGGCTATGCTCATTGCTCAATTTATTTATAAAAAAAGAACAAACAAAAACACCTAAAATTCACAAACAAACAAAAACATAGTTGGCTTGGCCTCATAAGCCCAGAACACCCAATTTTCCCACAATGGGTGCTTTTCTGGCCAAATGCACACGCACAAAAAGAAATAGAGCTCGGGTATTTCTCGGCCCAATTTTACAAAATCGGTCGTTTTTTTGGGGGTGGAGGTTAGAGGCAATCTGCACTAACAACTTTGAACCTGGCTACTTTTAGGCGAGGTCGGCCAACTATTATTTTTATGCCTAAAATATAGTGTAAACTTACTCTATCTGTGTCTGCCTGCTGCTCAAAAGAATCTGATCTTCTCCAAGACCACAACTCGGTTTCTTGACCATTTCGTGTCCAATGACATCATCATTGACATCGCTGTACGTGATCTGGCTGTAGACGTAATAGTAGCCAGGCTGAGTAATCTCGATAAATCTATCGTGGACGAGCGACATCATGGAGGTGGAGAGATGCTGATTGTCTGCATCGTGATCTGAGTTCCACGCAAACCAGTCGCCTAAATAATGAATACCGATAAATATACATCGACAAATTTATACTTGAATCAGTAAAGAGAATAGGCACTTTGTGAAATATAGGATTTTGCAAGTTAAAAACTTTGCCAGTAGAATTGATCTCCAGAGATAGTATATTGAAGTACCAGTGCTGATATTTTGGATACCATGGGAGCTTCAAAGCTAATTTGTAAATTACCATGGGGGCTTGAACCCGGGGGGGGGGGTACTCGACCCAAAATTGGGTACGGGTGTGCGTCCACCGGGTAAAAAATCGACCCATGTTTATAGTGACCAAATGTACAAAAATATGACCCATTTATATAGTTGGTTCTGAAATTTCGACCCATTAATATAGTTGGCTTTGAAATTTCGCACCATTTTCATAGTAATCTTAGCAAAATCGGCCCATTTTCATAGTAACTTTTTCCAAAAATCAGAAAATCAACCATTTTCATTGTGATTTTAGCGAAAATCGAAAAAAAATCGACCCATTTTCATAGTAAAATGCGACCAAAAATTGAAAAATGGACCCATTTATGTAGTAGTAATGACCTCAAAAAGTGACCCATCTTTATAGGAGCATGGTGGGAAAAACGACCCATTGTTATAGTAAGGCGTGAAAATGTGACCCATATCGGCGGCACATGTACCTACCCTTTTCCACTGAGTACCACTCAGGGGGGGCTTGAAAGCTAAGTATGTAAATTTGCATGTAAATTAAGACATATTGTACACTGTTAGAACACTGTTTAAAATTTTGTTGTTTAAAAAGAGGGTTGTTTAAAGTGCTGTTGTTTAAGTTTTAAACAACGTTGTTTAAGTTTTAAACAACATTGTTTAGTTTGTTGTTATAACATGTTGTCTTAAACAAGGTTGTATAAGTTTTAAACAATTTTTTAAACAACTCGCAATCTTTAAACAACTGGGGCCGTATTCTCAAAGGATGTTTAAAATAAACGGTGGTTAGGCCTAAACTGTGGTTAGCTAAACGCACTGTTTAAAAAACCGCAGATTAAATATTTTAACAAGTCGTTTAGCTAGCCACTGTATTTCAACGCCGTAAATATCATCCACCGAACTGTGACTTATCTTCGCCTATATCATTACGTGTGCATGAACAATATTTATATGCCAGACAATACCTTCCGTAGTTGTAAATGCAACGCATGAAGCCCACGGGTAAATTTCAAGAAAGTCGTGTTACGCAAGGAGCTTTAGAATTTGTTGAATGATGGAAACAAACGCCCGGGCCTATTTAAAACTGTTTTTATGTCGTTGTGCCGCACTTGTTATCATTCAATACTATAACAGATAAACACGAGCATGAAAATAGAAGCAAAGGAAAAATGGGCGAGAAGAAATGAACTGAGGACTCGGAAAAGAAACATAAGAGAAATAAAGGAGGTAACTGTTCTAACCACGAGTATCACATAGAACTGAAAATATCAGGCATCTGATGAAAACGTGAAGTTAAACACGCCTTAAACTACCCCCGGACCAAGTCTAAGTTTAACAACGTTTTAGGCATGTTTAACGATGTTCGGCTAAAATTTAAACAGCGTTTAAAGTTAACCATACTTTGAGAATTGCGTTTATTTTAGCGGGCGTTTAAATTGCGACTTAACCAGTGATTAGCGTTAAACATCGTTTGAGAATACGGGCCCTGCTGTTTACCCTGGTCATCGCTCAACCTTGTTTAAAAGTCAAATTAAACAACTTGTTTAAAAAATTTAAACAACTAGGCCCGTATTCCAAAAAGGTGTTTGGCGAGATTTTAAGCTAAACAAACGTTTAAATATGAGATAAACGTGGCTTAAGTAAACGCAATTCCAGAAAGGAGTATAAAGTTAAACGCAATTTTAACTCCGCCAAAATGTGTCGAAATTTAAATTAGGTACGGAGCTAGTTTAAGAAGTGTTTTAGTGTGTGTTTTCGCCAAATGCACGGTTCATTGCACACTTTAATTGACAACAGCAATGGTGCACACCATTCTCGCCCAGTTGGTGTAGCATCTTAAACGCTACGGGAAGCCATAATACACTTTGTGCGTTCAACCATTAAAAGACAATACGGCCTTTTATACACCGAAGTTAGCGTCTTTAAATAACGAAGATGTTACTCGTGTTTAAAGCTTCTGTTTAAGTAAGCAAATGGTTAAAAATATTTAAACGCGTTTTGCTTAAACGCAATTTTAAATTACGGCGATTTTAAGCCAAAATCAAAAAGGATTAATTTCAATTCGTGGTCCTAAAAGTGGGGATTTGTAACAGACGGACTTTCGTGGAAATAGCTGGTATGTTAGTGCTGCTGATTTTTTTTTGTGTCATCAAGAGCTATCAAGGGATCTATAGAACCCTTGTCATCTTGAACTGCTGGACAAAGTTATATTCAGAACTGCTCCGAAAAAGGAACTTAATCTCTAAAGAAGATTCCCATGAACTTTTCTTATGGAAATGTTTTAAAGCGAGCGGCCATTTTGATTTTTTTGCTGGAAGGACATAATTATCATCGTTGAACTGCAACGCTTCTTCTTTTAATTCTGGACATTAGTCGCCACTTAAGAGTGCGACAATAAGATTCATATTCATACTATATTATCGCGTGGATTAAATTATGATTGCCTTGTGAGTGTATCGTGAATAGATCATTATAAATCAAGAAAAACTAAAGTATATTTGTTGTTTGTAAAAATTAGATCCTTTTTGCGTAAAAGAATAAGCAGCGATTTGCTGAATCGAAACATCGAAAAAATCATCAAAATCCGTATTTTGGTATTTGGCCTATAGATGTGCTAACATTACCTGCAAGTGGTTGGCTTGAAATCCGTGTATTAAAGATAAGGCAGTATTTTTTATATGATTCTGTAATTTCTATACGTGCGTATCAAAATTCCGACTTCATAAAAAAAGCCTTTCCGTGTGAATATCCCAGATAAGCGTAATATTGCGCACCGTGACCTGTACAGTTTGACCTCAAACACAACATTATTGATCTTTATTTATTCTGTACTGGTGTAAACCATAATCAGCTGTTTAGTGTAGATTTTGAGACGTCATCGCTGTGTGTCTATTTGCGGGAGACGGTTTGAAAAATTTCCTCAACTACTTCAATTTCTTTCACTATTTAGTGTTTTGTTCCTACATTAAAGTAGTTATATGGAATTGATTTATAAGCAAAGAAATGAATTTCCTCATTTGTTTATTCTCTTGAAGTATTGCTGCTTATCCCAGATAACGAAATAACCTTTCCGATGATAACAAATATGTTAGTGTGAGATATACGTTACTTAAAAACTCAAAATGGCGGACACAATCAGGATCCAGTTTTTTCGACTCACACTGTAGAAGAGAAAAATTAAAAACAAAAGCAAACATCTAATTGACTCAAATTTGAACTGTTTCCCGAAATTGTTACTTTCTGTGCTGTAGATAAAACAAAAACCTCTATCATTTAAGATAATTATATAATCTCTTTTCATTTTTTCTTTTAATTAGTTTTCATATTTACCTATACTCAGTTCTGCAGCTGTAATCTGGGTGACGTGAACGAAGGCGTGCGTGTGCTGCAGATAAGATGAAATAAGAACTTGAGTGAAAACAAAAACAGAAACACGTTGAAATTTGCATAAGGATATTAATTTGCATTTACTGAATACACAATTTACAGGCGAAAAATCGTAATTGCCCTCGTAAGAGTGTCATGAAAACACGTTCAAATCAACTCTTATGAGGAATGCTCACGATCTATGATCAACTTCAAAATCAATCGAAATAACATGCCTAACTGAATTGGTCACTTTAGTCATTTACCATGTTAAAAAGATGGACCAATATTAAAAAAAGGGTAGATTTTTATCCCTATTTTTATATCAAAATATTCGATGATCAATAATACTCACGTTAGAGAACGGACCTGGACCTCCACAAGCTGCAAGAAGAAGAAGGGAAACATTAGTACTGGAAAATGCGCTTGGTCGTACAATTATCCCTAGATTTTGTTTATGGATAGCATCCCTATTTTGTGAAGGATATCTGTCGAGGTATTTATATTTTCACCAAGTTTACAACGAATGATGAAGCAAAGTTGTCAATATGTAATTATCAAATAACAAAAATATGCCGAATTAGCAATATATTTCCAGCTTTTGTTTGTCTCATTTCTTTACATAAAATGCAAAGTCCTCCACGATCCTCTCTTGTGACGTCAAGTAAAATTGACAACCAAATGATTTACCTGTTCCAGTCGGCCCGTAATGACTCGGGTTCGAATCTCTTCTGAAACGGAATTTGGATCTGTCTGAATACTCCTCCTCCTGTTTGTGAAAAAATAGCGAAATGAAATCAACTCAGAAGCGTGCTCATTTTGAAATAAGTGGAAGCTAGTAGGGTCATCGATTCGAAATGGATTTTTGTTTTAATTTTTACCTTTTCCTTATCGTAATTTAGAATCGGAAGTGGGGGAAATGATAAACGCTGATGATGAAAAAGTTTATTAATAGTTGGTGAAACAACAAAATTTGATATTAAATTGCTTTTTTTTACATTAAAGGTGCATTTCGTGATTTCAGCACCTTCTGTTTTATTCATTGATCACTGGATATGCTTGAGAAAAGTTCCCAAAATTTGAGCTGATCCCGATCTTGCGGTTTTGTGTTATGAGCAATTGCTCGTTTCCCACGGTCCCATAAGCTACTGTGCTGTAATTTCTGTCCGTTTACGGACAGAAAAATTTGCGAATTTCTTACAGATGCGACCGAATTTGCACGTAAGATTGGGCACACGTGGATTACTAAGGCTAACGGTTCAGAAGATATAAAAATCTCAACATCTTTTAGGTAAGTCGGGGGGACGAGGCTGTGGATCACGAAATGCCCCTTTAAAAGGTTTAAAGGTATATCTTGGACATTTCCCGAAAGAGAGTAAAAATTTACGAAATATTAGAAGGAAATAGTACAAAACATTCAATTAAAATATGCGTGACAGACAGTGGCGGTGGTGGTGGTGTGGCAGGAGATGTGGTCCCCTGGGTTCATAGTCCACCTACAACGGCGAAGAGCACTCGATTCAATTGACTCTTCACGCAACATTAGTTTCACGCTTTATTTCGTTGTCGTCTATGGAGCCTGACTCCCGGCGAACCATATCTCCTTTTACACCGGGACCCCTCTACTTATGAAACTTAAATTATGAATACTTAACCACAATACTACGCTACTTTACGGGGAATATATGAAACATTTAATTTATATACATTATTTCTCTTTCAAATAAATATTATTGCAAATTAAAATAAATAAGAGTTTTGAACTATCTATAAAAAAAATAAAGTGAAAAATAACACGATACTTAATTACCTGTCTGTGTCCTTTTTGTTAAATTGTATTGTTGTTATTACTTTGAATTATTAACTAATTGGGTCTGGTTGTCTTAAAAGTATTACATCAGCAAACAATTAAATTACAGCAACAATGTGTACAATGAGTAATTGTTACTATTTTTTGCACAATTTACCGCAAGTTTATTAATATATTTATGATCGTGTTATTAACATTTCTCAAATGGAATAATAAGATAAGGGCAGTTGTAACAAATTTAAGCTTTAATTATCATATTTTGAGGACTAAAATTCACTGAGTATTTACGATTAATTATTTTGAGTCACAATTACTACCCATACTGATCATTTTTGAGCGAATGTAAGAAATAGTGTTTTAAAATGATTTAAGATTAAGTATTGCAAAAATGTAACCCGTAAGATTAGTTTTGATATATAGAAAACACATGTATTGACATAATACTGCTATGTATTAAAAAAGAGGGGTTGCGTAAAACTTCATATTTAAAAAAAAAATCGATTTAAATTATTTAAAAATTCGATTCAAATAAAAATTATATTTTTTAAATAAAAAAAAAATCAGCAATCTTCTGAAATTGTCTGGCTCTTGCTTGTACATGATATATTTACTTACATTTTAAATTATAGAGACTTTTATAGAGATTTGTTAATGCCCGTATTCTTCTCTGCACATGATGTGTGTTACAAAAGAGTAATTTTTTTCGTTTTACACATGGTATGTAGCTCTACAATAGCAATTTGCCTTATACTGGGAAAACCCCGTGCTCACGCAACAACCATGATGACAGATGGTGATCCTCCCATCTGCGTCAAATTGTATTAGCCCTACTTACGTGAATGTACTATCTAGCTCTATCTGACTATGTAAATACTACAATCCTCGGTGAAAAGGTTATATAACGTGAAGAGTGAAAAGGGTTTTGAATAGTGTCAAATATATTTCGACAGTTTAATGCAATGTTACATCGCTCTGAAACATGGTAGGGTAATATTCCATTTTGTTAGAATTCATGCAAGTTTCTTTGCATAATTCAGTGCAAATTTTCGTTATCATTTAGCTCGTAATATGTGTTTATGTTGCAATTGTTGTGTTGCTTCTACAAGGAGTAATATGATGAGATCATTTACATATTTTGAGCAGTTCCCATTAATCCACTTTCATTCTTCAACACATCGTCATGCATATTTTGTTACAGGGAGGGTTTCTCCTGTTCCTCTTTGATCGTTTTGTTGCATGAGGATGTGGTCGTTTTTTGCTTTCAATATATAGCGGGTAATAACAATCCACAGATACACGTGAGAAACATAACGATGCAAGGAAAAATAACAATAAATAAAATAAAAAAAACCACAAACATCTGCATTTTTCATTTGTTAAAATTGCGAAAAAAACACACACACAAGCACATTGGTATTTATGATGTATGGGCGGACAATTTCTTTGTTATTTCAAGAAAATTAACTCCCGCAATTTGTTTAAATCTTGTTTTCCTAGCTATTATTGTTTGTGTCTTTGTAACTTGTTTTTTATTTGTCGTTTGCATTTTTCTTATATTCTTTGATATAGAATATTCAACTTTCATTTCGTCAGCCATATTTTTAATCATACTTAATCCATACTTTCTATATATTTATGAGACTGATATTGATCATAAAAACGATAAATGAATTTAAATGACAAGAATTTGAAAATAAAAATATTCCCATTTAGGTCCTACCTGTTTGATAAGACAGACAGACAGACAGTCAGACAGCTATAGAGAGAGGTTTGATAAATAACTACTGTTATTACTTGTATACTTTATTCTTCTTATTATTATAATCATTATATTGCTATCATGTGCGTTAGGGGGAAATTGGCTTTTGTTATTCACTCATTGCGGCGTTAGGGCGAAATATTACCTTCCCCCCTAACGCCTCCCTTTGTATTGCGGTTTATTCCGTTTTGGATAACAAAGGATATGAATATTAATTTATGCAAATGAAGGATAATCCACTAAAATAACAAATGATATGAATATTAATTAATTTAAATAACTATAAGAGCTCATTATAACATATATTTAAACCTTCCCCCTAACTATCATGTTATAGTTATTATTATTATTATTACTTTGATTATTATTATTATTATTACTGTTGTTGTTTTTGGATCAAAGGTGTTCGGTTTTAGGATGGTAAGTTTTCAAGCATTTTTAAATTAAAGTTATGTCAAATTGGAGTACAGTTTACATGAGTATACATCCTTTAAACATAAAAATATAATAGTTCCAAAACACTGACAAGGTGAACTCACCGATTGTTGCCCACTCGGATTCCCCATTTCATCTGTGACACCATTGACATGTGCCTGTGCGTGTTCCATTGTATTCATCTTCAGATACAGGAGAAATACAGCAATTACGAGGGTCAGATGCACTGTCCAAGAAGCTATCAGGGAAGCCATGCTCAAGATTCGTTGCCTGCGGGTTTGTCTTTTAGACAATTTTTCAGAAAGTGGATCCAAACCTATTTCGGTGCTGGAAGTTAACATAGAAGTCGTAGACGTGCTCATGATGATTTTTACTTGGTATTAAACGAAAGTGACTTGCTCCTTGTTGTATGGTAGTGGTAAATGATGTGCTTTTTCCTTGGTGGTCGTTTTATAAACTGGAATAATTGCTCATTTCTACTTTTAAAACATCCATCCAATTTAAAGATTTCCATCTTGAAGTGAGAGTATTTGTTATTTTTAGACCACTGGCGTAAATACAAACACTTCTCCACGCACATCACTTTCTCTTTCTCCAATAAATTTCCCCGCTGGTATCCTCATCAAGTCATTGCGTTATCAATGATCGTGTCGTGTGTGTCACGCACAATGCGATGCACATATTAATTGATCACATTTGGTATATATTGCAGGCCATAGTCGATATTGGTTATTGAGCGTCGTCGCTGTATGGTAAACTCACGCAGAATGACTCATGGCATTGCGTAAATCACGTGACCTAGTACAAGTACATGTTAACCGTGTGGGGTAATGTCCTCTCCCTATTCTTTACGTGTTTCGAAATTCTACGTGGTTTTGTTTTTGTGTTTTTTTCCTTGTTTTCTGTTTTTTAAATCATCCATTTCTTATAGTATACCAGAATCCTTGCACGCCATGGTTCCACAACTTTGAAACCAACTTCCGCTTGGTATCAGTAACCGGTCAGTTCTGTCTTAAAATTCTTATTAAACCATTATTTACGGTTGGTGAAATTAGCATTCTTATCGTGGATTCATCCTGAAAAACCATTTTTGCAGTAGTGATCCTGGTTGTTTGCTTGTACACTCTTGAAAAATACTACAGGGATGTGTCAGGCCAAGACATGGTTAACAAACGGGGTGGTTAAAATTTTGCACCATTTGCGTCATATTGTTAAATCCAGGATAATAAAGGATTCCTTCCAGTACCATTGTTTAAAAAAAATCTTTGTGTTAGGTCGTCAGAACTAGAAGTATAGGGTAGATACAGTGTTAGGCCAAAAAAATAAAAATGGTTGTATTGGAGTACCCCGCCCCCATACCCTAATTTTGAAAATTTCAAGCCATGTTACAAAAAGTTAATACCCTAATTTTTTTTATGATTTTCAAAAATCTTATTTTTTCAAGTTGTTTTTACCCTGTTTTTAACCGACTTTCTCAATATTTTTTGTTTTGTTTTTTGTGTTCTGGTGTAACTTTGGCAACTTCTCTTTAAGATTTTCAATAATAAGAGTCAAAAGTATCAATATTAATAACATTACCATTTTTTATCCAAATCGGAGCAACTTTAAAATTTGACCCCTGTACAACTGAAATTGACCCTTATTATTGATTTTTGCTGTTTTTAGCCTATAACTCTGAAACTTTAGGCTGTACATATTACAAACTATACCTTTTCTGAATCCTTATGGTTAGACACATAACATGGTGTGCTTTTCAACATGATTGGATCAATTTACAAATTTGACCCCTGTACAAACTTTGTTTTGGCCCCCTCTCCTTAAGGCACCACTTGCGGCACTTAAGAATCGGGTTTCAGGGGTTCCGGTCAGTCTGTCAACATATTTAATCACTCAAACCTTTTGTACTTGAGATATGTTACAAATGTGTGCTAGCTCCAGGGCTAATAGACTATGTGTGATGATTTGATGTAGTAATGCATTAATTAAAAAAAAATCCGCCCGCCCTACCCTATTTGCACTGGCCCGTTACTCCAATATAACAATTTTTTGGGGGGCCTTAGTACGTAGGTACACACACACACGCGCGCACACACACACACGCGCACACACACACACAAAAAACACGCACACACACATACACACACGCAAACACAACACATAAACACACAATTTATCTTTCTCACCATCTTGTAACCGCGTGTTACAAGCACTTAAACAAACTGCAAGCGTGTTTGCATTGATTGCTCCGGGCCATAACAAACATTGGAACGGGCATATGGGACCACGGGTGACGTGTTATACCTATGCTATGTAAATATTTCTATTAAGGTAGGAGATGGCGGAACGGTTTTTTAAAGTGGAGGGGCCACTGGGCACTTTATCTGAGAAATTAATTTCCATTATTTATATGAAAATTTGTTTCAGCATTGATCTGTAGAAATGAAAAGAAGAAACAAAATATCTGAATCAACGTTATTCTTATCAAAATTATATCAGTTTATTTCCTTGTTGGTGTTGTTGGATACCCCCCCATGCTGCTACAGGCGATTTTCCAAAGTGAATAACTACTGAAAACACTATATCATATTTCGATTTCAGTGCAACAGTTGGAAGGCGGTGTAACGTTTATTGTTTCAAATTCCTAGCTACACTGGACGCCGCATCAAGATAGCGCTACTCATATTGTTTGATAATTGGAATACGCCCCTTACAATTGGCAAATATATTAAAAAAAAATATTGCAATACTATAGTAGATTTCAAAATTACGTGAGACTCACGTAAATATTGGGACGGGGGTGTATTGTGATACGGGGGTCAATCCCCGGCCATGCAGTGACTAGGCCTTTGTGCCATTACAAAAAAAACACCTTGTGACCATGGTACAAACTTCCGGTACAGAATCGGCTTAAACAGTTAAAAGATGCATTAGTTATACAATATCTGTTCATTATTTGAAGGACTTATGCCCTTGTTAACCGGTCGAGTCTCAATCCGTTTTGGGCTAATTAATACATAGTTGGCCCGGTTTTTGAATGAACAAATAAAATATTAGTGGTTATGTTGTACATCGATATAAGAATGTATATTTCTCCAATGCTGTGATAAGGGAATATATTTTTGCAGGATCAAAAATCTAAAGGTATGTTCAAAAATAACAACGTTAATGAAATAAAGTTGGTTTATCTTAATTGATACACTGTTAGCACGGTGGGCAAAAATTTTACCCAAACTTTTACCCAACCGCTGGGTGCACTTTGAACAACCCATTTACTGGGGTAAATGTGTTTACCCAACCATGGTTGGGTAAAAGTTACCCAAAATAAGGGTTTAAAAAAAACCACCATTTTGTGGCAAATATTTACCAATGTTAATGGGTAAGTATTTTACACATTAATTGGGTAAATGTTATCCACTTGTTGGGCAGGGTATTGCTTTTACCCAATTATATTGGGTAATATTCAAGGGTATTGAGGATTTATTTACAACATCATTGGGTAAAGTTTTATCCACTTGTTGGGCAGTGTATTGCTTTTACCCAAGTATATTGGGTAATATCAAGGGGATTGGGTTTATTTTTTTGACACATAATTGGTAAATTTTAGCCACTTGTTGGGGCAGTAGTGTAGTGCTTTTATACCCAATTCCTATTGTTTTGGTAACTCATAGGGTATTTTAATATTGACGCTTTTTCAGGTAGGACCTCACTTTTTCTAATCATTGATAAAATTAAATGTGCTCTTGTATAAGATAAGTTAGGCCTATTTGTTTTGTGTGCTGGTATTTTGCGACAGTAAGGCTGTTGTATAAAATGAATAAAATTGTTTTTTTTTTTTTTTTTTTTTTTTTTTTAAAACTGATTTTAAAATATTGGGCCTCGACTATTTGTCTTGTCATGTTCTGGACGACAGTCAATCACAAGCTAGTACTGGGCTGCATGCCTGATCACATATGCATGCAGGTCAATACAATGAATAGGCACATGTAGGCCTAGTATTGCATGATTTGGTGTCTGAACACTGAACGGCTTGTAAAAGCTTACGCTTTACTACAGCCTGTTAACTGTCGCAAAATACCAGCACACAAAACAAATAACTTATCTTAGTACCAAGATCCACATTCATTTTATCTATTATGATTATAAAAGTGTGATTTACCCTGCAAAAGCGTCATTAGATCTTCCCGTCCCCACTGGCGCAACCTCTCTGCTACTGATTATCCCTCCATGATCAATGTATGAGCCCAAACTTCAGACGATGTTTAATTGGGCAAATACGTCACGTGATATTTTGTTTTAACCCAGCTTTTGGTCAAATACATGCAACTGCGGAAATGAAAGTATATACCTGGGAATGACACCGTAAGTTACCCAACAAAGTGGTTATTTAATCCGTGCAAATAATTATATTTTTGGTTTACCCGCACGTTAACTATAATACTGAGCGGCGGGAAAACTTAAGTAACTGGGGAAAGTGGTCGGTAACTGAGTTGGGGATAGAATGATAATTATATAACAAAATAATCATAATCAATATAATAATTAATATAACATATTAAAAATTATTAAAAAATTTAGAAAATTACATAATTCAGATGAAGTGATATTTAAATCATATATGTATTTATTTGTTTATTTTACGTTTTCATTTACATATTTCCATTTGATCAACCATCATTAGCATGCATATATGGTGGCCATGCAATGTATATGATGCATATTAATAATTATCTCATTGGTCCTTGATTGTCAATTAATAGTTAAATTTGGGTCCCTGATTGCACATTTAATAGGTAAAACTAATTTTGGACCGAGATTAGACATTTCACCCAACCAAGTGGTACATTCACATTTAACCCAACTTGCGTTTTTTTACGCAACTTGGGGTTTTAACCCCCGTAACTTCTACGTTACCCACCCAGCGTTTCTAACAGTGTACTTCAATTGACACAATCATCTCTCTTAGATGAATTTATTTTTATGTCACATTATTACTAGCGACATACTTTAATTGTATGGCAGTAGCCTAAACTTTTTACCTGTGGCCATTAAAATAATTCCTCCTTACCTTTCGCGGTAATGGACAGACCTAAAACTTTTAATAGGTCTCACTTATTTTGAAATCTACTATACCAAAACCATGAAAACCAAAGACTTGTGCAAAATCACCTCTAGAACACCCCCACCTTCAATATAAAGAGAAAAAATATTATACGCATGAAGGGGAGGAGGGGGTCTTTATAGGTTCTTTGGATATGCCTTTTTCAATGTATCCTGGTCATTTGTAGTGTAATTGCTACTTATTTACTTATTACTCCTACATTATGCCCATATAACTTGCAACAGAGTCTGTTTGATGCATGGTTTTTAGCAATCATTGACATGCCGATTCCAAATCTAGATGATGCAACTCTGGCATCCTTGAGTATTTTCAGATAGGGGGGGGGGGGGGGGGGGGGGTGGGGGGGGGGGGGGGGGAGGGTATGTGTTTGGGTGTGGTGGGTGTGGGGTGCGTTGGTGTGGGGGGGGGGTTGGGTGGGGTGGGGTCTTTATTATTTTGTTTTTTTTTTTTTTCTTTCCTTTTTTTTTTTTCGTTTTTTTTTTTTGTTTTATTTTTCTTTTCTCCCCTCCCCTTTGCCCAACAAATTTGTTGGTAAATGTTTCATCACACGTTTGTACAAGGTTAAAACTGGTTCTAAGGATTAAAAGGTGTACTTTTCTATATCTAAACTTTCGTGTTTTGCACTACAGGCCAACAACTATTCAAGGGCATCACGGGTGCAACATTTATATATTGACCCGATTGGTTTCAAATGTTCGACGGGCATGTTACAAACGGGAAATAGACATTATTTATGTTTGATCAAGCTCAAAGAATATCTAATCAAGGCTTGATTGCTGATCCTCATAGACCTTGTGGGGGCCTTAACACTATTCCCCCCTTAATTAGATCCCAATGTCGAACAATCACATAACCCAGTATCTATGAGCATGAGAATTTGTAGCCCAGATAATCTGGTTATAATAATTTGTTTACCCTATAGGATTACCTTGAAATATTTAAGCCAATGTGTTAAAAGTAATTGCCCTAGATATAGCAATTTTATACCTTTTTTAATTCTGTAACCCAATGCAACATGTCCTCCAACTGTTTAAAATAAACCTGTGAAAAAAACAGGATTTCTACTGCAGCTGGACTCACAACGTGCAGAACGTAAAATAACCGGAGCCGTAAAAATTACTAAACCATTGCAGGGAGCGTAAAATAACGGCTTAAAAATCTCAGCTTCACGTTATTGTGGGGGGGTTTTCACTTGTTTACACGAATATTAAGAATTAAAACGTTATTACAATCCTTTGACCAAATTTTCACGTTGTAGCTATGGCATCATGCAAACGTTGTATTTACTTTGTAAAAAAATTATATTTCAGGCAAACAATTTTGAGAAAAAAAGGCAATAAAGGGAAAACGTGAAGAAATAAAAATTTGAACTAGTTTATTCACTTTGTTTTATATGGTATACCATAATGTACACATTCTAATGTCACCAATTACTTAATTATTATGATGAGTAAACTTAATACAGGTACCTCACATGGATTAGAACCTGGGCCTTATGATTACAAGTCCTAAACCTTTTCCACTACACTACATGACTTTACTGATAGCAGATGCTAAAATTAAATGTATATGTGTGTACTACTTTTTCAAATTAAACTAAATATAATACAAAAAAGGAGGAAATGGGTTCTACAAGAGTTTTTAAAACTATTTAAAAAAATGATAGGGAAAATAAGAATTTGCATTTTTAATGACGTTACTTACGACGTTATTTAACACATTTTATAGGTAAAACTATTTTCATAGTTCATATTCTTACATTAAAAACAAGTTACAAAAGAACGTTATATTACGGAAAATAGTATAACGGTCAGCGTATAAATACTACCTTTTTTCAAAATGTGTATAGTATTATTTTCTAGTCCCTGTTTATTTACATTTTTTTCTGCTTCCAAATTGTAATTTTATGTTAGGTATAGGTAATAAAGCGTGAAGATTATTGAATAATTGGGGTTTAACGTAATTTAAAAGGTAAAGTCTGGTAAAATTAGGAACATTTTTAACAGTGTATACACCTTTTAATCCCGTATGAAACGTTTACAAATTTGACCAATGTTAAACAGCCTGTATCAAGAATAACTTACACAATATATGCTATAAAAACAATTATTGAACACATATGGAATGGTTTCATGGGAAAATGGAAATATACTCACCATAACACGAATTAAAAACATTTTGTCTCAACATGCGCTATTTGAAATTCGCGCTAGTGTATATGGGATATGTATTTGTGTTATGCGATACGGACGGCACATTAGCGTCATACACTTTCACACATGATGCTTTCATAGTGTGTATTCCCTATGGCATGTATGACGCAAACGTGCCGGTCGTATGGCATAACAAGTTATACACTAGCGCGATTTTTAAATAGCGCATAGTCAGACTAGATGGATTTAATTCATTGTTAGGGTTAATATAATTCTGTTTTTCTATGAAACCACTCGATATGTGGTCAATAATTATTTTATCGTGTATACTGTTTAATATTATTCGTTGTACGGGTTCTCCTTTAATTTACCTCGTCATATCTCAAAATGCTGATGACAAAGTTGCATCATCATGATTTGGAATTAGCAGGTCAATGTTGCCTAGAAACCATCAAAATATTTCGTGCAGGCTCTTTTGCAAACACATGCGCAAACAGCAACATCTTCGAAGATTTAGGGCCATACGTAAGTAAGCTGGTTCCCGTCGGCCTTTCGTGTTTATTTTCTAATTTTTATTGGATTCCAATATACATTAGCCACTTTATCAAAAAAATTACGGTGCCAATTTTTCGGAGCATTTTAATATATTAATTATGCAAATTAATATGATGTCCATTAAATATCATAAGTACCATCAAGGTTTAACTGAAAAGCGGGGGATATTTCTTTGACCATTTAATATAAACTTTTATCTGGCGATCCATGCATCTTGATAGTGTCTTCAAATTCAAGATGGTGGCCAAAACGGGCACATTTAAAGATAAAACCTTAATTATATGTAATTTATTTGGTTATATCATCCAAGATGTTACAAAATGTGTATAATAAAGTGTAAGATTATGTCCTTGACCATTTCTAAACTCTTGTCTGGCATTTCCGTTTTGGTAACAATGGAGAAATCCCAGATGGTTACCAATACGTCTGCCGTTTCAGACTTCTCAAAACCCACAAATTACCATATGTCTATATTATATTAAGTTATGTATCATCCAGAAATCATTATAAAAATATAAATTGTGGTATGAGACATGTTTTTGATCACTAAATATTTATATTGATATTACTTTATTTGCTATCAGGTTTAAATTTCAAGATGTTGGTCAAGTGATAACAAATACATGGCAGTTTGGTAGGTTTAAAGATCTTAAACGGAAGGCATAGGTATAATTTTTCATTTTAAGTATGTTAAAAAACCAAAATATAACCCGATATGAGTTTCTAATGGTCAAGGTCATATTTTCATACTTAAGATTCATACATTTATCGTGATTTCTGGATAATATAATATATCAAGATGGTAAATTGTATATTTTAACGAAATTTTGGCTGACATCTTTGAATTAGAAGCACTATCAGTGATTTGCTAAATCAGAAAATCGAAAAAATCATAAAAAATCAGATTTTTGCATGTATGTAATAAGTACGGGTATCCTAACATACCCTGCAAATGATAAGAGTATCATAACATACCTTGCAAATGATAAGAGTATCCTAACATACCCTGCAAATGATAAGAGTATCTTAACTTACCATGCTTACCCTGCAAATGATAAGAGTCAGTATCCTAACATATCCTGCAAATGATAAGAGTATCCTAACATACCCTGCAAATGATAAGAGTATCCTAACATACCCTGCAAATGATAAGACCAGAAGCAACTTAATATGGACAAAATCTGAAATTTTAGTAGTTACTAACTGTCCGTACGGACACTTACTACAACACGTAATTGAATGGAGAATCTTATCTTGGAACACTGCCGTTTTCTTCCTTTTCTGTCAATACTACAGCTGGAAAAAGTAACTTACGATAATTCTACAGACTTATCCTTCACTTGAAGCTATTCCTGCAAATTTCAAATATTTTTACCGTTTCTGATAAATCACTGATAGTGTCTTTACGGAAGATGATATTAAATATATGTCTGACAAAGGTTTACGATGCCCTAAAAATGGCGTGGTTTCTTCCACACAATCATATCTAGTCAACTATGGATTTATTCAAAATTTGGCCATTTTGGTGGAACTTTTGGAGATATTTTGGCATCCTGGATCTGAAGCAAGATAATGCTTGGTAAAAGTTTCTGATGGCCCTTGAAAATATATGTGTGGTTTTCCTCATATTAATAATTATTTTGGCCCAATGCCGCATTTCAAACAATTTTCATATTTTGAATACAGGGTGTGTCCCAAAAAAAGTGGTGCAAGCAGACAAACTCCGATTTCTCTCAAACTGCTGAAGCGTTGAATTTTATTTTCATGGAGGATATTCATTATACTCTTTGGCATAATTTGTGCAAATCCCATGACAATCCGCCCACGCAAACCAGAGATATAAACGATTATTAAAGACTACCTGTTTTTCATCCATTCCAATGGGATTTACAGAGTTAGTGATTATCGGTACATCAGATAGATCTGTGGCTCAATCGTGTGCATTGACTAAATGATAGCCTCAGAACCCGAAGGTGATATGTTACTTAAGAAATAAAGGGTTTGCAGTGTCATTTATCATGTTTATGGGCGAATAATGTGTCCGAGGTCAGAAAAAACTAAATAATGGGCGAGGCGCAGCCGAGCCCATTATTTGAAAGTTTTTCTGGCCGAGGATACATTATGAGCCCATAAATGATACTGCAAACCCTTTATTTCTTAAGTAACATATCACCTTCTATTACCTAAAACAGCTTCATTTAATAAGAAAATGCATTGGCGACCCATTATTGCAGAATAATGGGCAGTAAACTGACCAATCAGAATACTGCATTTTCAATAATGGGCAGCAGAGGTAATAGACTAAATTAATAGAGTGCTGTATCTGAACAAACATGTTACATATTGTCTAACAATAACTTCTATTCTAAAGAGGTTACCTGTTGAAATATTCATTGTCGGGTGAAATGCATGTACATTGAACAGATTTTAAGAAAGCATTGGATATTTATGAAATTTAGATTCAAGTCAATTGTTAAAGTAGTGAAATTAATCAATAAAGTGCTCCTCTTAGCTTAGTTCAGTGAAAATTAATGGCACATTCTTCCAATTGTGTTATTTATAAAACCTTCACAACGACGGGAAACCTCACAGAAATCGTATCTGTTGTGTTATTACATAGTTGGGTCCGATTAACAGATGCCAGGCAAACAGGTTACTGCTGAAAAAGGACTTTCATGCCACTAAGCTATTTTATTTTATTGTCAAAAGAAATGTGACTATGGTATTAAAACACATGTGCTGCTTAGTTTTCAAGTTTATTTAGCAAAATGCTATTTACCACGAAAACCGCACAGGTAGATATAACAAAATAGACTGAAGTCAAAGATTTGATTTGTGCTGATCATAATTGTTTAGGATGAGCGACTGTAGGCTTAATCATTGGTGTTTTTTTTATTTCTAATGCCTATTTGTCATTTAATAAATCTAAAAACTAATATCGTGTGTATTTTGTTGTTCCCCAGTTGTTAATATTAATGGTATTCAGATTCAGATTTATTTTGCCTCTTCACAAAACATGTATACAAAATAAACAGATGATAAACCTTAATATATAGATAACCATAGATAATGTACAAAGAGGTTAAATGAAAACACATTTTTCAAAAGTAATGACAAATATAGGTGATACTATTACAGAAAAACAATACAAAGCAGTATTTTGGAATGTATACATTGTGAAGGGACGAGGACACTGCTAAACGCGAGGCGTGAGGTCGCAGTGCCCTCTACATACAAAAAGGGTCAATAAATTGAAAAGTTACAAAAGATATGATTAAAATACGAAACAAAAACAAGGGGGGGGGGCGGAGACGAGACAAAATATACAGGACAGGACAAACTAGGACAAACATGATGTCTGACTTAAGAGTATTTATAAATGAAATGGTAAGTTAAGAGGAGATACAAAGGGGTATGCCATGAATAAAGCAGTATCATTCAATGTGTTGGAAATCGCTCACTCGAAAGCAGAACGGATAAATGATGTTAACTGTGTAAGTCCCATTGGAATGGGTGAAAAAACAGATGGCCTTTAATAATCCGTCATATCTCTGGCTTTCGTGGGCGGATTGTCATGAGATTTGCACAATAGTTAATATCCTCCATTAAAATGAAATTCCACAGCTTCAGCAGTTTTTGAGAAATCGGAGTTTATCTGCTTGCACCACTTTTTTGGGACACCCTGTATTGCTGGAATGCAGCATGTTTTCATTGTTCGTAACATCTTGAATGTGCTATAGAATGATGAAAGGAAGCTAAACGGTTGATTTGATTGAGTACTGGTGTATTTTAAATTTAAATTATGACGTCCTACTTAATTTTGAATGTAAAAAGGTGAACGAATTCACGCTCGAAAAAAATGGCACCATCATTGCTAATGGAAACCGCGCGAAAAAATGCGGCCCTCCTACCCACGAGTGCTCATGCCACTCACCAAAGTTCGAATCCTTAAAATTGATTGTTTAACGGTTATATGTCGTTAACGTTGGCGTTCCAACTGGCATATCATTACTAAGCAAATCTTGCTTATACGGCCTGTCTAAAAAATGGTACACTCGAAAACCGATTTTTTTTTTCAATATTATATCTCGACACAAGTAAGTCGTTCTGTACATCACATTGAAGAAAAATACTAGGCTTTCAACTATTTTGGTTTCATCTGACCATGGAGGTAGGAGAGAAGGAGAAAGCTCTACTCTAATTGCATTACGCAACGACGATTATCCCAATTATATCACTTGGAACCCATTGTAAAAGAAGACCCACAAAGGCACTATCGGCAGGGAGTACTCTTTATGTTCCATGATCAGCGCCGACAGAAGCGGGGCACGCTCAGTTGAACAAGATATGACATGTGCACAGAAAGGTATGTCCCGATGCGCCGTGGTTTGTGTACATGTGGAAACGAAAACAAAGCGATTGAGTCGATTACAGCCGAAATCTGAGTATTTCAGTCCAAAAAATCGGAGATAGCATGTTCCTAAGATGAGACAATGATTCTGTTTTGAAAACTTGGATGTAATACTAGGCTTTCAACTATTTTGGTTTCATCTGACCATGGCGATAGGAGAGAAGGAGAAAGCTCCTTCCCTATCTGCATCGCAACGACGATTTTACCAATTTATCACTTGGCCACTCGGTAAAAGCCTAGACCAACAAAGGCCACTTCTCAGCAGGGAGTACTCTTTCATGTTCCATAATCATCGCCGACAGGGCGGGGCACGCTCAGTGAACAAGCTAGACCTATGCGCAGAAAGGTATATCCCCGATTCGCAGTGGTTTGTTTACATGTGGAGACGAAACAAAGAGATTGAGTCGATTACAGCCGAAATTCTGAGTATTTCAGTCCAAAAAATCGAAGATAGCATGTTCCTAAGATGAGTTAAATTGATTCTAGTTTTTGAAAACTTGGATGTTTTGTAACCCCGTATTTCTTAAAGTATGATATTTGGAGACGAAATCTAACTTGAATTGGGAAGAAAAATGCCTTATCTAAACAATGACACCAAACTTGACAGTGCCCGAAGTTGCCCGTTTTCTCAATTTTGTCCCAAAGTTGGTCATATTTACTACAACATTGTAATGTTAGTTAACCAGATAATGGTAAAAATTGTGCATTTTGTTATAAAAGCATCATATTTCGCAGAGAGGTAGAGAATTAAATTTGGAAAACAATTGGATATGGAACCACCTTCATCAAGTTCAATGTCACCTAGAGTTCACAAAAGGTCAAATGAGGTCAAAATACATTAAAGCATGCAGAATAAGGTTGCATAACTCTAACATATAAACATTTTCATAGATCTATTCGTGACTTAATCAAAGAGGGTCTTCTTCATTTAAAGGGACACGAGGATATTTTCTGAGGATACAAATTTGTATAAATTTGCACTTTCTTGTAGAATACCAACCGAGGACATTTCGTAGGTTTATTGAACAAAGAAAAGAAAACAACAAAGTAAGTTTTGAACTTGCCTACTCTCCTGATCGGCCCCATAAACAAGCATACTCGGATATCTGTCATGCACGACAGAAAATACAAAAGCATATTATTACATGAAGATGGCTTTTACGGCTTATTCCCTCCAGGTTTGATTTAATATAATGGTAAAATTGTTTAAAAAATGGGAGGGGCATATTTTCCTGGAAATGTCCTCTTATCTCTTTAAGCTTAATACATAACCATGAACATTTCATTGAAGAGATACAGGGACATAGTTCCCTAGTCAATTACCAACGTAACTGTGCCAAAATATCAAATTTTGAAAATTGGGGGCGTTCTTCAAAAAATGTGCCATTATTGCTCGATACCCCCAAAAAACCCATTTCTGGTGCTGCCACTGTTCAGAGAACCATCTTAAATGATTGAGCTTTGACTTTTATTGGGTGCTTTGCTCTCCCCCCAAAAAAAATATTGCTCAAGTTAATATGCGAACCCCCTTCTTCATCCCGACAGTATCCGCTCTGTGAAATGTTGCCCCCCCAGCCCCCTTGCCCACCAAGATGTATTGAAAACCAAAATGGCAAAAATAAATTGATATAGGGCCAGGCCTAGCCCTAGGCCTACTCGTTGAATATGCTCCATTGATAACAGAATTTATTCATCTGTATATTTCCTAAAAACATAAATACTATAAAATAAGATTTTGATTACATTGGAAATAACAACGTACTACGAGATCAATGTTAATGCTGAATGCATGTGCATCAACATTGCATCGATGTACATTACAATGCTGTGGTAAATATGGCAATGGGACGTCCATTTTAACAATCGCCAAGGGTCTCAGTACGAGTAAAAACTAGAATCAATGTAACTCATCTTAGGAACATGCTATCTCCTACTTTTAATAAATGATCTCAAATGACCCCAAATGACCTTGTTTGACCTTGAAGATGATTGACGGTGACGTGGTTCCATATCTTAAAATAATCAATAATCAGTATTTAATTGTAAACATTTATGCCAAGTTTCATGCTTTTATAAAGAAATGCACAATTCTTACAATATATGTCGCTATGTACATCGCTGCAATGTTGATGCACATGCATTAATGCTGAATGCATGTGCAATGTTGATGCACATGCATTCAGCATTAATATTGATCTCGTGTTGGTATTGTACCAATACAATAGTTTTACGACCTGTTTTACGAGCGCGGCGATGATCATCGGTCAAAGGGGTTTGAACGAGCGTTATCCTCTACCTAATGGAATGACGTGCAGAAACAAAAATGGAGGTTTAGTGCAACTTTTCTGGATGAGTGACACGGTAAAAAGTATTTTAGTTTTTAAACTTGGTAAAGTGATTAACATTTGAATAGATATGGAATTCGTTAAGTCTTTGAAACAGACTAGCACCCGGAAGTTGATGCCGTTTTGAATTTGCTGTTGCTGTTAGGTTGGCATGTCCTACCCCCCCCTGGTCAACAGGGACCACTTCACGACGGGCAACGCAATTGTGTTTTTGCGCATGCGCAATATCAATAAAGTTGCTAAAGACAGCGTGTGACTCTTCAATCAGCTGTAAAACTCCCTACGAGTACGATTTCCACCCGGGATCGTAACAAAAAAATGAGCAGGGTTCGATTTAGAGGGGTTTTACATGCACAAATGCATGTAACTTTGGCTGTGTGCATGCAATGAGGATAAAATCCTTACTTCTAAAGTTCAGAAGTTAAAGGTGCGTGTTCCGATCGTCTTTGGGACTCCCCTGATTTACCCGGAAGTAGTATCGATTTTGATATCAGATGAAAGGCCGTATTTTTCTCATTGTCGTCCTGAAATTTGAGCCCTCAAAACCATTTCATTGGCAAGATATAAACAAAAAGTTTAGTGGTTAACCATCAATATTAGCATAGTATTGAATAGGGCTTTGCAGCATGCATTATTGCGTCTGGCATAAAAACCGCAAAGATTGTTTCCCACAGTACTTGATGGGATGTATGTGCAAGTGCCATGCTCTCATATCAAGTAGAGAACGTAATACACATAAATCGGAACAAGCACCTCTAACGTTTGTGGCTTTATATTTTTACAGAAATACTCAGTACTACCTGGATTTAATCCAGAACAAGCTGTTAAGGTATACAGTTACAACTTTATAACTGGAAACTGCTTCAACTAGACCCAGTTCTCATTCTCAGACTGGGATCACGCCCATACACTTCTGCAGTGGAAATCATCAGGTTTGGAATTCTATCCCTAATGTATAATGTACTTTTTTTTTTTTTTTTTTTTGAATTTTTGCAAATTTTACTAAGCGTGCCAAATTTGCACCGGGAAGAGAAATCACTTCATTTTTGCTATCAAAACCACAAAATTACAGTTTTAAAGGTACCATTAGCAAGAGAAACACTCCCCCATTACTGCTGAATAGAATGTTTTAATTCAATTTTAAATACAACAATATAATTTTAATCGCTAAAATCACGAAATATCCATAGCGTTACGGAACCGTGACACTACAGTTTCAGCAGAAGAATCGTGGCAGCGTAATAGACACCTGCCGCGACCATATAGCGTTCAGCGTAAGAAACAGCGTACGTGCTTGCATTTCAGAGCTGCATAATATGCTCGTTCAAAATTGTACGTGTGGCATCTTTTTAAAATCTGGACAATAACCTTTGGTGACAAAGTTACAACTGTTCTGTGGAGTTCAATGCCATTTAAGGTTGAGATGTTTGAGATGTATCCGTCCTAAATAAAAAGAAAAATCTATTTTATTTTGACATACATAGCATCCTCTAGAGTCTGTAGAATAATTGTCTTCCAATTTGTAACCGATGCTACAATTGTCCAAAAAAATTCATGTCAAATGACCGGCTGCCAAATTGGGGCAGCCCAATGTAGACCACAAGGGTAAGTTTCACCTGAAAATTTCATAATGTGAATTTAAATATGGAAAAATGTTTTTGTTTGTTGTTGTCACATGATGCAGAAGACTCAAGGAATGCCTACAATATAACGTTTATTGGAAATAGTGAATATTTAAGCCATTTTGAAGCTGCAAAGTTAGCTGACAAGTCATAGCCCGGGCGACCACAACCCAATTTGAGTGTCTAGTCAGAGCAACCTCGGACTACGTAAAGTTAGAGCAGAAGCTGTCTGTGTATCTTGGCTTAAAGGTCCATGGCCCGCGCCGATTGCTAATATCCTCGTCCAGAAGCCACATATTTTACGGAAGTGGTCAACATTTTGGTTATCAGAAGAAAGCTATATTTTTCTCATTTACATGTGAAATCTTAGAGCCAAAGGATGTTGATTTGGAAAGTTATGAGCGAAAATGTGCCCCATTTTGGTCGACCAATATTAATTTACATTAGTCTATGGGGATTACAAAATCACGTTTTTAGCTCTCACATTCAAAAGGATGAAATATCGGCGCGACGAAACTTACAGATGGTGGTTTTGGAGTGAAGGGCCAATCATAAGATGAAAACATATATCCTTAAACGGTCATTTCCCCCTTTATTTTATAGTGGTCATTTATTCAATACACACAATCATCATGGACTAGATGGGGTCTCTGATCACAGCAACTAAAAAAAGTTAAGACTATCTGGTCATGATAATCAGGACTAAAATACGCCCATGCATAACCGCGTTGCTATGTGCGTACACACGTGTTCCACGCTGGCCACGATTTATTTGCGGGAACTGTAGGCCTAGTCTATGCTTCATAAAGTTTTCACTGTTTTACACACCACAACTTGACATTCTCTTATGCAACATAAACCCAATTGTTGGTGCAATGAGGCATGCCGGCCCTTTACATTCTGCATCATTGCTGGTAGTACAGATTTACAGTGTGATATGTTGTATGGCGTTGCTGGTTCCAGCATGTGGAACAGTAGACTAACAGTGAAGCCATAAAACAATGCTATAGTATGAAAATTTTTCAAAACACAATCTACACAAAGCATGTTGGGGCAATTGCATTTCACGAACGATGACCAGTCTAGCCTTTTGCATAGTGCTGGGGATTCTGCATCGCATGCCCACAGAATCACATGCATGATATGCAGACATGGCAGTGCCTGGTGCTGCGCAGCTCCCCGGGCAACAGCAATATAACAAGTGCAAATCCACAGCAATCCTATATGTTCAGGCTCCGGCTTTTATTTTCAGATTTTATAATCATTTTGTAGCTTTTATTTACGATGTTGCATGATTGCAAAGTATCACCACACACCGATCGGTGATGGACAAAAAATCTTTGGCGATTGGGAAATCTTTGGCGATGGGTGCGACGAGGGGTAAATGGTAAATATACTGTCCATCCTTAACAAAACATCCCATACGCTACATAATTAATCTCTTTCCCACGCAATCAAACTGTTGTGGTCTGGTGGAAGAGAGGAAGGCAACGGCAAATTTGAAAAACTGTTTTTAACTAAACATCCCCAAAAAATATTCAAAATTCAGATGTTTTTTTCTCAAAAATTTCTTCATCCAAAATTCTTTTGTTGCATGAGAAAAGTTGATCAAAATAGCGTTTTCTAGCTATATGCCAAAACGTGTAGAGGTCTGTTTAGATTAATGTAATTGGGTTGGCTAAGTGAGTCGATTTAGCGGATAGTCGCCATTGGTCTTCTAACGTAACTTCAGTAACGAAAATAAGACCTTACCGCCGGGACATGGAGTGTTTATTTTGGTTGCATTATATACCCATTCTGGCATTGTTTTAACATAATACCAAAGTTTTGTTATAAATTCAAAGCTCCACTTCATAAACGTGCAATAAATATTTGTATTGTTTATTATTTATCATTGAACTGGGTTGTGACTATAAATTTGTGTCGAGAAAACAGACTTCTTTTGTTTACTGTACGTTTGTTTACTTTGTCAAGTTGCAATCTTGTGGCTTCAAGACCGATGGCATAATTGCGCGCGCGAAAACACTCTGCCCATCCATAAAAGTAGCACAAAATCGATTTTGTGTATCGTAACTAAATTGTTATGTCTCTGGACTGTCAAAAGCAAGAAAGTCAAGTAAGAATGACTTATTTTGAAATTTCATATTTAACCATTTTTTTTTATTGTCCACTTCTTTTTTGAGACAGGCTGTACTACAAAGATATCCGCGCCCGGCTCATAGAGAGGTGGGGGGGTGACATCAATGTTTACAAACACAAGTAGCACCTGTCTACGACAGTTAGAGGTGCGAAGGGAATATGCCCCATACAGTTACAGCATTCAATAGCCTTCTCCACGCCTGATTGAGCGCGATTTTAAAAGCACAAGCCCGGCAGATGCTCACGCATATGCGGGCATACTTTGTTGTTGCCCGGCGTTGACATCAAATGTCAACTCATATCTACCTTGGTGGAAGATGCATATAGGAATGCACAATTTTCGCTTAAAAAATTCTAGCGCTGTGTGATATCTTCTTCCCTAGTCCTGTATATACTTCTCTTTCGAAAGATTAAAATTCTGCGATATGTACAGCCCTAGGCGTTTTAAGGCAGGAAGGTATCTTTGTGTCTTTTGCATTAAACTTCAAGAAGCCTTTTTCTCAAACAGGATCTTGGTGTCAATAAAGTCAAGAAGCGTTGTTTTTCTCTGTGGACCACTCGACAAAAGCACTAGGAAATGTGAGAGGACCGACCCCTCCAATAATGGAGTGTTCATAAAATACTCTGGTGGGGGGGGGGGGGGGGGGGGGGGTGGTAAAATATGAGGGGGGGGATCAAAAAATTGTAGGTCCCAAAAAGGGATCACAAAAGTGTCCACCCGGGTATTGGGGGTGGGGTCAAAACAATTTAAAGGACATTTTGTTCATTCAAAACATACCTTACCAATAGTATCATCCAATTTGCAATCTTGGGAAATCAACTTTTCCATTAGAAAATGTCTAAAACCGAATATTACAAGGATTCCGCGCTTCGCGCAGAAGGAGGCACCTTTCATGTGCCCACTCCCGTATAATCGGTTCCATGTCCAATGTGGGCCACCTAGTCTTTTAGTCAGAAAACAACTTCACTGTATTTTACTAGTTCACCTTGTGGATTGCAATGTAGCTAGGTATCTACAACAAGCCACATTTTTCCATCAGCCATTTCTTTTTGAAGGTGAGGTTTATTATTGGGGTACGAACTCTTTACGAACGCTTCGATGCTACATCCAAAACAAACCTTACTATTTTTAAGATTTTACTTTTTAATACCATTATGCCCATACTCAGATTATCACTTATTGTGAGCCACATTGGAAATTTCAAATGGATGTTTCTTTGGAGCCGTGTAAAACCCTAGGGGGGCCAATCCCCCTGAGGGGGATGCAGATGGTCAATACGATCATCCTCCCTCCCCCCATGTTGATGCCCGTTTATGTGTTTTGACCAAAAATAACCCTCATATTTACCATAATAGGTAAAAATGGTAAATTTCTGTGCGCTCGCGCACATTTTGTTCTAATGACTTTACATCAACAAGTTGCTTCTTATGGCAACATTTAGCGCGCTTCGCGCGCACGTGCTAATAATGGATCTGTCAGCAAACCCGGGGTTTATCATTCTTAAATTTTCATAACCCAATCCCCCAATGTCAAAAAGATTTACGCCACTGTTGCAAGACCCACCCCGGGGTCCATCAACACTAATCGTTTTTTTCTAAACACTTTCTTTATTCAATTTTACGTGATTGCATTACCACTAGCTATTTGTATTACACCCCAACACAATTTGTTTAAGAAAATGCAAAAAGTTTACAGAAATTGAGACATCCATATATGAAATTCATTAAAAAACAAATCTGACACCATAATGATTACGATTTTGATTTTAAGACTGTTACCAAAACTTGCCAACTTGGTATTGGTCGTTGAACCACTTAAAAAACTAAATTTGCATGATAAAATACGTAAATACAAAGAGTATTGCGAAGGGTTCTGCGCTTTGTGTGAGAAGAGGACCGCCCTGGCAACTTGCTAGTCACAATGACCGCAAAATCGTCAATTTCTACCTTAACTGCAGGGCCCCCCCTCTGCAATTTGTCTCTTTTTTGTCTGAAGGTGGTAATAAGGGGGATCCAAAAATTTAAGACTTTAAAGGGGGGGGGGGGGATCAAAAAATTTCGAACCTAAAAAAGGGGGATGAAAATTTTGTTATGTCCGAGCCTCCAACTTTTCCAACCCCCCCCCACCAAAGTATTTATGAACACTCCCTTAAAATAATTGGTGGGAGGGTCGAAATGCCTAGAGCCCCTCGACATAATAAGAAAACAACTCTATACATCAAATTTATTCCACGGTTCATGACCGCGTTTATGACATACCAGCAAGGTTTTTTACGGAGCCAGAGTAAAACCATTGCTAACCTGTTATGGGGACACCTGCAACTACATCTTTACGTGCCGACTATCGAGCTACCAGCAACATTTCAGTTAGTCGGAAGGTCACCCAAGTACAATTGTTCACAGTGAAAATTAATGGACGGGGTCATTTTACACGTGCTTTCACAATACAATAGTCAACGGGACCTTCCATTGTCCATTCCCTGCACACGTCTGAGTTAAATCGATGAAATCTAGGCCCATGTTATAGCATAATATGATATAGCATAAAATCATTTAAAAATTGTAATGTTATATATTTTCCGAGGGCTTCGCTTCTTTAAAACAGATAAAGTACACAGACTTTTTGTAGCACACAATTCAATTAAGCATTGGGATGCTTTAACAAATTTGACGGGAGTTCTATAGCTTTTAATTCCGTTGGTTTTAACCCCCAAAACACCCTTTCGCGTCATTAGACCAACTTAGTAGTTGACATCCGCAACAATAATACATTATTTTGAATAGGTATTTGATAATCCAAATCATGACATTCCAGAGTGTTTTTCCACAAGCTAGTGAGGTCACCAGCGATTCGATGGCCTTCTCGTTCACACGAAAATAAATATGGCGTGACCTCCTGATTGACTGATTTTGGTAGACGTTCATACAGAAGTCCTATTGAGGCAAATGAGGTATTGACATTCATTCCGTCAAGGGCTACTGACAACGTTCATACAGCGCATGCGGAATCAATTGTAGTACCTCATTGCATCCATGGGACTTATATATGAAACCTCTACTTCTGATTGGACATTGCTTTCTGCATTCTATTGGTTCAGCAAGCTGCAAACGCCAGCGTCGAAAAAGACACTTTAAAAATTAGCGGTGGTGGTTTCTTAGCCTTTGAAACCGAATCGTATATTATTTTTCTTTCATTTACACTAAAAATGGAGTAAGGTATTTAAAAAAAATCTCATTTGCCACTCAAAAGATAAAGATTATTCTTGAAACACATTGAAAAAAGTACTTGTTGCATTTTTTCGGTGAGTCACTTCTCCTAAAAGAGCGAATCACAATTATTGCCAATTGATGGAGCTGTGACACGATGTCCAATAGCGTGTTGTCTAGTGAATGGGAAAATTGAAAAAGCGGTACTAGCAAAACGGTACCACTGGCTCTTTGCAACATATTTTACATTTTAACCAATACTTTATATTCGCATTCTCTTTCATGTTAACAAGTATAATCATTTTCGTGGAGTCAACGGAGTTAGGTCTCTTGTAACTATTTATTTTAAATAAGATATACATGAATACACATTAATGTTAAAAGTATCAATCGTTACCAATTTTACGAAAGTAAGATGCAAATTACGGAATGATATATGGAGATTACTTGAAATGGTTAGTTAGTTCTAAATGTGGTGTGAAAATCCATATGCAAATGGCCGAAATTCAGTTGATGGAGCTTACTTGAAATGGTTAGTTAGTTCTAAATGTGGTTTGAAATCCATATGCAACGGCCGAAATTCAGTTGATGCAATAACCTTTACCAGCGATCTTCTATAGGCATAAGGTTAATATTATCGGTAGCGCATTTTAAAAGTCAATGAACAGGCATTATCGTATCATCGAGAGATATCACATCCCTTACTTATATATGTGTAAAACCATTCACATTTCCCCTTTAAAATAGCATTGATTTTATTACACTGCGATGTCTCAAAGAAAAAACAAATCTAGTATTTGACAAGAAAAGAAATAATTACCCCTGTACAATAATTATAATAAGGAAAGACAATTATGTATATAACATTATTATGTTTACTTTTTAAAACGCTTACGATGAATAAACCTTTCAACATGACCATTTATCGTGTCATACCTACAGCAGCTTCAGCAATTAATTTATTTTCATTGTTAGCATTCTTTCATGGTGCCAAATTTTCAGACTACCAACCAAAAAAAACGTTGTCTTGTCCTGCAAAACCTGTAAATCCACTCGATAACCTTCAAACTTGCGATCAAATGGGAATCCACGAGAGGACCTGCCATACCGGGTATGTGCTGACCCCTTTCTCACGCATGTTGTTAGGCTGTCCGAAATCCAAGCGTGGGAACCGTGTGAGTTGACATTGTGGGTTTCTGCTGTTTCGGCTCGATCCTTATTCCAATCAGTCAGCCATCACATGTTTATGGTTGTTTGTTGATTTGTGATTCAAAGACATACCTTTCTTCGTGCCTCGTGGTAAGCATAAGAGCACGCAGCGCCATCCACAACCCATGTAGCGGATCACGACGAAGGCCGTGTGTGTTCACGAGATGACCAGTCTTCAATGGTATCGACACTTGGGAAGCCAAAAGATGACAAGTGGATGAACGCTTGAGAACGTTGTCACCTTTTTCGATCAGGAGGGGAGAAAAAACATAACAAAAACAAATAAAAAATAAAAGCTGGATGTGGAAAATACCATATGTTTTTAAAGTTATTTTGATTAGAACAAATTACGAAATTTTAACCTACAGTTTTAAAATGATTCCAGCCCATATTTGTAGATATAATGTGAAGGGGTATGATCTTCTAATTTTGACCCAACATAAATACAAAGGACTCGCCCCCCCCGGATAAGAATGAGGAGGCCCCTCGATAATCATCATGTAGTTATAGTTCATCATTCAATTGACTTGGTGTTATACAATACTTTATACTGTATGACAGGTGTTTTTTATCCTCAAAATACACTGTACCAGAAAAAATTAAAGTCTGAGAAACACCAGGAGCATGCTCTCTCGAAAAAGCAAGCTTAGAGCATGCCTCCCTGCAAAGACCAGTTATGATTTAAATGAAAACAGGGGATGTTGCATAGCTGCCTTGAAAATTATGCCTAGATAGATCGTTTCTCCTTATAAGCTACAAGGAGGCTACATGGGGCAGCCCTTTATAAAAATACCAAAAACTATTAGTTATCTGAGTTTGTAGTGCAAATGAGGGCGAAGATTGGATTAAAACCGGTCTTCACACCCAACGGGGTGAAACCCATTCAAACCAGTCGTCCGTGCGGGCGCTGACATTTTGAATAATTGCACGGAATAATTATAGTTTGGGTGCTCTGTATACACACCTAATGTCATTCGTACAAACAATCCGCCAAAATATCAGTTGTGGATGTGGGTGCTATGGGTGGTTAAATTTTGTTTACCATGGCCACAAACGAATGAAATGACCACGTCAGTCGTCTTGATTTACATAAACGCCTCAATTGGAATACATCTTTTCACCTAGCGCGCATTGCATTATGAGAAAAAAGAGTATTGAGCACAATGATCCAGGTACACTATTATTCACCCTGGCAACTCGAACACATACATCAATTGGTATCCACTACCGATTAGTGTCGATGCAAAGCGGCACCCCACAGTATGTGGAAGAAGCGGAGGCAGCCATTGGCTTCTATTGTGGTACTTTACGTTTTCGTTGTGGTCGGCAAACATGCGAGACGATGAATTTCTAAAGATTACGTAACGTTTTGCCTCTCTATTATATAGAACCTCTGTGTTCACACAAGCAAATGCTACTTGTGCACACAATGGCCAGCATCTAAGGCCAATGGCGGGCTTTTATATTATGAGCAAGTTAACTCTCCTTCTTACTATTAAAATCTCATTTCTTGGCGCAGTCAATAGCTTTCATTCACCCAGTATATTGAGCAAAGACACCCCCTGCATTTAGTATGAGTTATGATACCGAAAACTGTATGGTCAGCGGTTGTTAACAGTGCCATCCCGCTACTGAACTGAGCCTGGTAGATTAGCATGCCTTAACCTCATAGTGTGGTATATGGTATGTGTGTTGTTGTTGATGTGGCCAATCCATTTAGTGTTTAAGGCCCCCAGAAAACAATGCAAACATCCGGTCCAGTCTCCCCCAAAGAACCCGAATGCCACTCACATATATGTTGCTAATTAATATAACGCACATCTTGCAAAGCGGCATTGTGGTTCTGGGGGGGGGGGGGAGGGTTCAATTGGAAATTTTTAAGTACCCATGAAGCCTGTATTATAACAAATAAAGCGGACTTTGTTTTGAATTTATGTAAAAGTGGGATTTTTTTTGGAAAACACGAAAAGGAAACTTTGAGGATGAGGAATGACGCTTTATAATGCGGAATGTTTCAAATTCATCCGTTCTAATGAATAACTATTAGCGGGGCGCCCTTCATTCCGTATCCGGCGATGTCCTTACGAATTTTATCCAGAGTAGATCAAATGTGATGTATGGTTAAAGGGTGAAAACAAGAGATTTCGCCATTACAGGTGTCCCTAAAAATGTGAAAATTCTGGATTTTGGTACTAATGTTAAAGCCATTCCATCAAAAATGCCGCCACGTGTGAAATGATTAAGCTGGAAAAATATTTCTTGATATAAAAAATGTTAATTTCTAATTTTCATATGAGGTAGCAATTACAAAATTCAACATATGTTTTATATTGAAATAATCAAAGTGGACAAAGACAAAGAAAGAATCTATAGGGGCTCTTATTCCATATGAAATCATACATATGACACATTTATGGGGCCCCAATACTAGTTGCACCTTTAAGCAATGAATAGGCACACACACACACAACACAACCGAGCACTAGCATGCACACACACGCGCACCAACACATGAACACAATCTAGAACCATTGCCAAAACGATTCAGAAAGCGCTTCTTTGAATGCTACAGTTTGATGAAAGTGCATAAAGTTACAATACAAAAAAAACAGAGAAGCCATAAGTACATGTGAACGATGAACTGATCCATCTCAATAAAGAATCTGCGTTGCTCGTTCACTGATATAATGAACGTCCTTGTGTCTCGTTATGAGGTGCTAATAAAATGCCGAACCACAGCTTGACGTCACTGCCACTAGGGTTGGCGTTCTTCACTTTGATTGTATATTCAAAATCATCATGATTCAAGCGTTGGAAATTACGCTGAGGAAGGAAAACAATTTTTTAGTGAGTTATAATTTGTTATTGTTTTTATGTTAAGATAACGACGGACGAAGACGACGATGAGATTGGTAACGGCCCCAGAGTGCCCTATAGGCCATTGTCAGATGAAAAACTCATTATACTATCCACATTACACCAAAAAAATACCAAAAAAACAGGTGACAACTTTCAAGAATTGCCCTGTTCCAAGAAGTGTAATGCCGTTGATGTTATTATGGACATAACCAAGATGATAGCTTCAAAATGTCACAAAAATTTCCAATTGAGGGGACTAATGAGCTTGTTTACCTTAACGGGGTTGTTTTTCCAGCCCTTTAAAGTCTGGTCGTACAAAATTGTGTCTAAGCCACTCTCCATGAAGGTGTCCAGCATATTCCTTTGACCAGTCTTCAATGGAAATTGACTTGAGAACATATTCCACAACGATTTACAGCGAACCGAAATCTTGCTTCCTATATGACCAAAAGCGTAAAAACATCACTTCATTCGAATATATACTTGTCTGCTGAAGGATGCTGGGTATCACGAGGGATTCAAATCATCGTTAAAAGATTAATAATAATAATATAATGAACATACGCGCGCAAAATCTGCAAAACAACCGTGGACCACAATGAGCACTTCAACAAAAGTAGTAACGAGACCATACAACAGAAAACAATGCAAAATGCATATATAAAATCTAAAAATAATTATGCAATATAGTGGATGAGCCAGGCTATCAAAAGTAGCCTTATTGGTATCACCTGTGGGGGGGGGGGGGGCAAAGAGGCAATGATACCAGGGGTTCCTAACACTATGACGTACAAAAAAATGTAGGATGGACATTCTGTAGGGGTAGTTTAAGTGAGCTGGGGGCTCGCAAAAGATTATACATGATTCAAAATTGAAAAGTGGTCCAATGTTGTTGAATGACATACCAAATTGTTCGTATTATCACAAGGAGTAATAAAATGTATAGGTTTGTACTAATCGCCGACTTACCTCTATGGAGTTGTAAGCTGAAACCATTATTATCCGGTCAAATGTTAAATTAGTCTTCTACAGGGGGTCAAATATTGAAAAAATGCTTCAATTTCATTGGAAATGTTTTATATTATTTGTAATGGTAATCACAAGTAAAATAAGGTCTAGTTTTGGATACTGATACAATGTAATTGTTACCAAGTTACACCCACCAACCCCTATTACCCCTACGAGGTATAGGGTTAGTACTAATGAGGTGTGTAACTGTGTTACTTTCACATTGCAGATGGTCGAAACATTCCTATTTTAATTGTGAGAACATTATAAACAATACGAAACCATTTCCCTGAATTAAAGCATTTTTTTGAGTATTTGACCCCTGTAGACGCTAAATTAACCTTGACCTATAATAAGGTTGTCGACTTTAACTCTGGTAGTGTAAGTCGGGAGATCGAGCAGCAAACTATACATTTTTTTAATCGTGTGATCATACTGAACAATTTGGTAGGCAATTCAACACATTGGACCACTTTTAAAATTTGAGCCCTGTATAATCTCTTGCGATCCCCTAGCTCGCTTAAGCTACCCCTACAGAATGGCCATCATAATTTTCGTGTATGTCATAATGAGGTACGCCCTGGTATAAATGCCTCTTTGCCCCCCAAGGGGGATACCGACCAACATGCCGGGCTCACCCACTAATAGACATCAGACTGAAAAGTTTTGATGGCATGTTGTAAGATAAGCGAGAACGCATGGATACTAATCAAAAGTGATTCCAGAGCTTAGGTGCAAAATGGTAAGTCTCTGTCCCCCCATTACCGATACGACTTTTGGCATAAACAGAAGATTTTTGATGTGGACACAGCCAGTTCGAGACTGTTTTTACAATTTTAAAAGATCCACTTTTTCTTCTTGTCGTATGAGGCAAGCAGGCTAAATGCGTAAACGGTGAGCCAGCTCATTTTGATTGGTTGGGGGTTGGAATCATGTCACCGTGGACGAAGGTAGGGCACTCAATGAGAATTTTATCCGCAGTCTGTGATGGAGAACCAGTTGGCAGCTGCGATGGCCGCATGCCCCCCATCGGTGCATATTCGAGTTGAAAGCTGACCGACTCCTGGCGAATCCGTTTAAGGGAAACTTCCGTGCGTGGAAGATTGCTACCATGCTACCAGGTGTTAGTTCTGTCATAGGTGTAATAGTGAGTTAATCTGGTCTTGAAGTACTAACCAGCATGATTCCATGTTTTAAGATGTGAATGTGGAGCTGGAGGTTTAGCAGCGGTGTCTGACAGAAAGGTCGACGAGCAGCAGGTCTCTGTTACCGAGCTTTTGTGTGATTTCTTGACAGTGTTACGCCAGGCGTGTGTCTTGTTTGTACGCGAGCCTTATTCACAATTTTTGTGTCGTGTGGTGTTTCTCTCCTGAAGCATCTGCCGGTGCAATGCCTGAAAGCACTGGTAGAAACTCAGGATGAGTAGGACGGAGGTAACCAGTAATGGTTCTCAAGTCTCGTTGAGTACTGTCCCACTTCTTTGTGTGAAGAGCTGTTGCACCATGCTGGGGCTGCATATTCAAGCAGCGCTGTAGACCAGAGCCAAAGGCGTGGTGTTTAGAGTTGTTGGGCTGGCACCCCAGAGGATCCAGCAAGTCGGAAAAGTAGTTATCCTCCAATATACCCTTGGGCGATATAACGGACTCGAGGTGCTGCCGGTCAGCTATCAACTCCCAGATGGTTGGTGTAGGATTGATGTAAGAGGGCTCCGTTGAGGTTGATTGGAAGCCTGGCCGATTAGCCTCTTTGGTGTTGAGGTGGCAAGGCATTACCGTGGTCTTGGCTTCACTCACCTTCAGTCTCCAGGTCTTCAGACATGCTGCAAGTAGGGCCATACCTGCAGTAAGTGTACATTCTACTTCAGTCCAGCGGCTGTCCGAGTGGAGTGGAGTAGCCATATTGTCTCATGTTTGTGTGAGGTAAATCGCTTGATATACAGTTGAACAGCCTGGGAGCCAGTACAGATCCTTGTGGTACTCAGACGACGCAGGACGACTACTCTGTCCATCACAGGTCGTTGAGAATAAACCCCTTAACCGGTTTGCAAGCATTTCATATGAATTGTACAAGGTACTATCCGGGGTGGTCCTGAGAGCTCGAGTGTCAGGGTCTGGTGCCACACGTGTCGTATGCGCCAGTAAGGTCCACCAGATGAAGCTGCCTTACACGCTTTTCAAGTTTTCCTCAATACTATTTGTGAGTTTTACAAGCTGGTGGACAGTGCTCCGTCCACGACGAATCCTGCTTGTTCGCCAGGCAGATGGGGATCGACAATGGGCTCCAGCCGAGCCAGCATCATCCTCTCAAGGAGTTTTAAAGGACACCCAGTAGTGATATTGGGCGGCAGTTCTAGGGTTGTCGACAGGCTTGTTTGGTGTGAGGAGTGTGATGTGATAGTAGCCCTCCCCAGATCTTGGGTAAGGAGTAAGGCAACAATGTGGAGCCATTATAGACATCGTGGGCCGCATGCATCCGGAACTCCGCTGGTATGTAATCAGGCCCCTGGGATTTTCACTCTTTAGTTGGCTGATCACAGGAGGTAAGCTCATCCAGTGAGAAATGATGTTGAAAGTGACCCCGTCCACGCCGGGGGCTCGACGAAGTTAGGTGATCCCTTTTTTGACAGAGCGAGTGATCCTTATCAATGTTCTTGAAACGACCATTTGAGAGGAGTTGCCTCTGCAATTAAATTGCAGATCCACGGACCTTTCGATGGTTTGGAAATTCCTGCCGGTGAGGCGGTTTATAGTCTTCCAGGCCTTCCCTGACCGTCTCCTCCCAGCGATCACGACGTTTCCTGGTCGCAAGCATTTGTCATATCTGAAGCCTTGGATGACGCTTCTTCCCCGGGGTCAGAATTCAGGAAATCATTGTTAAAGAGTAATCACATTCCTCATCCCAGATGGGATATACCTGCGACGGCAGCCAACTTGGGATGGTCTTCTTTTTCTATATTAATAAAGAGTTTACATAGTGCTGTGTGAGAATTGGCCAGGTTGGAGGAGGTTGTGTCGGAAGGTTGGGCACTCTGAATCCACAGGTTCTTAAACTGTCCCACGTCTGCCTTGCGGAAGTTCCTTTTCACTGGCTTTGTTGTTAAAGGCTTAGCAAGGCTCTCCCGAGCGATCAGTGATGGTCAGTGTTGGGACTTCGGAAAGCGGTCTGAGAACATTACGATGAACAGAAATATTGCCATGTTTTCAAAGCAAGGTCGGGATTTGTATTCCAGAGTATAAACTTCCTGGTGCTTGGGTCGTGCAAAAGTTGTTCGCCGATTTGGAAGCCCATTCCCTCTAGTGTAGCTCCGTCAGGATTGGTATTCCTGTAACACAGGTATGCTATGACTGTAAATCACCAGCGTAATGCAAGGTGCACCATAATTGGGTAGAGAAGTCTGCTTGAAGGCCGGTGTTTAGGTGGCTTGTAGACATTGGTGCATGACACGCTGCAATTATGGGTCGTTGCCCATTCCAGGGTGGACTCGTCAGATGAGTTGCATTGGGTTCCACTGGGCTGAGTTTAACAGCAAGTGGGCAATCCATGGATAGGCGCTCTCGTGTGTGCAGCTAGATTGTAGCCGCAAATGTTCAGAATGGAACGGTCAGTAGCGTGTGATGTTCTGACTTGAATCCGGTGATGCCTCCCTAATGAGGGCACGTGTTCCAGACTGGCATCAGATTGTGCCTCTGACGGGCATGATAAAAACACAGTGAGATAAAAAAAAAGAAGACAACATGAGTTAAAAAGACAGTGAATTAGAAAAGACAACAGATGTTTGCGTAGCCTCAGTTGATTAACATTCGCCGCTTAAAAGATCATTCCGGGGCTCCCTACGAGGAGGTTGATAATCTTGAATCCGCCCAAAAGTCCACTGATGTAAGGCAGTTGCAAGACCATTTTATGGCACGATAAGTTTAAAGCAGAACCTTATTGGCGTCTCAATGAACCTACTAGACAGCCAGTTGCAAATCAAATAAGAATGGAATTATGTTGAGAGGAAGGTGTTTGTGCGTGTAATGAGACGTGCAGCCGTCTTTTGAATTAAAAGCCGAAAGTATATCAAATAGTTTTTATTTTGTTTGCTCTTGTCTGCACCTGTTGTTGTTTGTAGAAAACCTTGTCCAAAAATCAGATTTGAAACTGTACAGAAAAGAGATTGATTAAAATTGCGATATTTCATCATTTATTGTGTTGGAAAATAAACTTTTAAAGAATTTTTATTTTAATGTTATACTGGACTTTACGATTGATTTTATTATTTATATTTAGTTGTGCTAACACTTAGCTCAAACGACTGATTTTGAATTGACTAGCAATAATAAGAATAAACTGATTGACTGGAATACAAATTGCAATAAGGAATACAATTAAGAAGTTCTGATCCGAATCACAGCATTTGATAGGCTGTCTTATCCTTAGTTTTTTTTAAATTACTTCTGGAAATGAACAAAACATTTTAATATCTTTTACGTGTATTCCTGTCCGCATACTCTCATTCAGGGTCATTATTGGCCACATTTTAGCTAAATATGCAATTACGATATCAAACATTAAGAAATAAATTGGCTTCTTTGATTAATAACCCGCATATTTTAAAATAGCCCGTGGGTTGTTCAATAATGGATTGAAGAAAACGCTGGATGTTCCACTGACATCCTTTCGACAGGATCTTAGGTCTCAGATGGACATACATTAAGTGGGAAGAGTAACATCTGTGTAATATCATAGAAACTATATATCAGTCGATGATACGTGTAAAAGACTGGATCCCTCATTGCTGTTCTGGAACGCCAAGTACACCACACCTTGTATGTAGCGGCCATCGGGTCAGTTCGACAGAGAAAAGGTTGTGTCCAAGAGGTGTGAAGCCCTGTTTACAGCCAATTGTATGACTTCCTGGACATAACATCAGTTGATTAATAACTCCATAGTTCTGGGCACTTTTTCGCCACTTTCCTGTCTGGGAGACAATTTTGCTATATCAATAAAATATATCACACTATACTGTTAAAATATTTTGCACATTGTGTGAGTTGAACATGAGGACGTTCTTTTGATTAAACGTGGATATGTATACTGTATAGGCCCGTTCCAGGACTCATGGAGATGTAACAAACCATCTGCTCACCCAATAATATCAACATTTATTCGTGGTTTTAACTATCTGTTGAAGCTGTTGAAGGCGTGGATTCAATGCCATAGGAGAGAGGACCTAGCTTATGAAAATGTTCACCGTAAAGACCTCCCATTGGAAGTTCCAGGAAAAGAAGTGAATCTGAGTTTAAGGCAATTGTCAGACGACTGGATGGTGGTGATTGGTCACAGTTTCGTTGATCAGACCTTATGGATTGTAAGGCTATATCCCATGGTTTTTACACGGGACCCCACTCATTCCAGAAAATTCCAGGGGGCGTATAGGCAAAATTTTACCGTGGTTAGACATCTTTGAAGGATTGAGTGTTATCAAAAATCATCATTAAATAGGAGAACATTTCACGATGAATTTTCATGGTCTGGTGATCACAACTGAAGAGATCTGGTTTATAATGAAAAATCAGTCACGTATTTGGGCACACTTCTTAATAATGAGGTTTTCTTGACCTTTGAAGTTAATATGGGTTTTTTCCTTCCCAGAGCCGTCAGATACATTTAGGACACAGTTGATTGGATAAAATATTGCGTTAGAACGACCAATATAAATAAAACAATGCCTACTTGCCAGTGAGTAAACCCACCGTTTGTCTATCATCACAGCTCGCGGATATATTGTGCGCGTTAAATTGACGTTTGGAATTAACCCTTTTTCTAGAGTCAAAACAAACTCGCCAAGTTCAATGACCACGGCCTTCGAGTGGTGTGAAATTATTGTGTAAGCTACTTCGAAGAAATTTGATTAATGGGTGTGATTAATCACAATACACAAATATCACTGTACCCATTAATAGGCCTAAATTACTTGAGATTTACTTAGTTACAAATCCAGAAAGGATGCCATTCCTAAGTTGTTTAGAACAGTAAACAAACATATCATTCTTATTGGGATCCTGCTTGGTTTCGCCAGGCGATGGGGTTCTACGACGGCTCCAGCCGTGCCAGGATCTCCGCTTAGGGATTTAAAGGAGACCACACAGTAGTGATATTGGGCGGCAGTTCTTAGCGTTGTCGACAGGCTTGTTTGGTTTTGAGGATGTGATGAGAGTAGCCCTCCTCCAGATCTTTGGTAAGGAGGTAAGGCAACATGTGAGGCCATTATAGAGCCAATCGTGGGCCGCATTGCACCATCCGGAACTCTTCCGCTGGTATGGTAATCAGCCCTGGGTCTTTTTCCACTCTTTTAGTTGCTTTAGCAGAGGTAAGCTCATCTAGTGAAAAGGATGTTGGAAAATTGAGCCGTCCACGCCGGGGCTCGACCCGAAGTTTAGGTTAATCTCGTTTTTGACAGAGCGAGTGGGATCCTTATACGTTCTTGAAACGACCATTTGAGAGGAGTTGCTCTGCAATTAAGTTGGCAGTCACGGGACATTTCGATGGTTGGAAATTCATGCCGGTGATGCGGTTTAATAGTCTTCCAGGCCTTCCCGCTAGAATGAGTGAAATCAGTTCCCTCTCAGCGCTCGCGACGTTTCTTGTCCTAGCAGTTTGTCAGATTTGACGCCTTGGATGACGCTTCTTCCCCGGGTTCAGATTCAGGAAATCATTGTAAATAGTGTCACATTCCTCATCGCAGTATTGGATATAACTGCGACGGCCAGCCACGTGGGATGGGTCTTCTTTGCTATATTATAAGAGTTTACATAGTCTTGGGAGATTGCCAGGTTGGAGGAGTGTTTGTGTCGGGAGGTTGGGCACTTCTAATCCACCAGGTTTTCGTAACTGGCTCCCAGTTTGCCTTGCGGAAGTTCCACCACCTTTTCACTGGCTTTGTTTTGGTCCGGCTTAGCAAGGCTCCCCGATCTCTCGGTTTTACTGGTCTGTGTGATGGACTTCGGAAAGCGGTCAAGAACATTAACGATGAACAGAAATAGTGGCCATTTTTCAAAACAAGGTCGGATTTGTAGTCCTAGTATAAACTGTCGTTGCTTGGGGTCGTGCATAAGTTGTACACCGGATTTTGCGGCCCAGTCCTCTAGGGTATCTCCGTCAGGATTGGTATGCCTGTAACCACAGGTACTCTAATGACTGTAAAGTTACCAGCGTAAATGCAAGGTGTGCACCATAAGTGGTAGAAAGTCTGCTTGAAGCCGATTGTTAGGTGGCCTGTAGACAGGTTGGTGACATGAACACTTCATTTGGGTCTTTGCCCAGTCCAGGTGGAGTCTACAGTGATGTTGAAATTTGGTTCCACTGGGCTGCGTTACTAGCACAGGTGGCAATCCAGTGTATAGCTCTCATCGGTGTGTGCAGCTAAGTTGTAGCCGCAATGTTCAGAACTGGAACGGTCGTAGCGTGTGATTCTGACTTGACTCCGTGGATGAGGCCTGCCACTACATGAGAGGTCACGTGTTCCAGACTGGCATCAGAGTGTGTCCTCTGACGGGGCATGAAAAAACACAGTGGATAGAAAAAGAAGACAACAGTGAGTTAAAAAGACAGGAATTAGAAAAGACACAGATGTTTAGCGTAGCCTCATTTGATTATCATTCGCCTGAAAAGAACAGTTTCCGGGGTTCACCACTAGGAGTTGATAATTCTATGAATGAACCCCCAGAAGTCCACTTGATGTAGGCAGGTTGCAAAGACCATTTATGGCACGATAAATGAGAAGCAGAACTTAATTGCGACTCAAGATGAACTAGCAAGCCATTGCAAATCCAAATAAGATGGAATTATGTGAGAGAACGTTTTGTGCGTGTAATGAGACGTGCACGTATTTTTGAATTAAGCCGCAGATATACACATAGTTTTATTTTGTTTGCTCTTGCTGCAGCCTGTTGCTTGTTTTGTAGAAGAAACTTGTCCCACAATCAGATTGGAAACTGTACAATAAAAGAGATGGTAAAATTGCGAATATTTTCCTCTATTTATTTGTTGTTGGCAACATAAACATTTTATTTTTTTTTTTTTTTTTTTTTTTTAATTTTTTAGGTTTTTTCTTTTTTTAAATTTTAGATTTTAAAGGTGTTCGACATTACATTCAAAACGACTGGATTTGGAATTGAATAGGCATAAATAAGAATCACTGATTGAATAGGAAACAATTGCAAATAAGAATACATTAGAGTTATGATCCAGAAGAACAGCATTTGATGAGCTGTCTTATCCTTAGTTTTTAAATTACTTCTGGAAATGACAAACATTTTAATGCTTTTACGTGTATTCCTGTCCGACCATACTCTCATCAAGGTCATTAATTGGCACAGTTTAGCTAGAATATGCCTTACGATTAGCAAACATTTAAGACATCAATTGGCTTTCTTCTTTGTGTAAGGACGCATATTTTAAATAGCCCCGTGTTTGTTCACTAATGGATTAAGAAACGACTGGATGTTCCACTGACAGCTCTTTAGACAGTATCTTATGTCTCAGAATTTACCTACCTGTAAGTGGGAAGTAACATCTGTACATATCAATCAAGAACTATATATCATCGATGATACGTGTAAAAGACTGATCCCTCTTGGCTGTTTCTGGAACCGCCAAGTACACCAATCCCTTGTCTTAGCGGCCATCGGGATCAGTTCCGACGACAGATAAAAGGTTGTGTCCAAGAGGGTGAAGCCCGTGTTTACAGCCAAATTGTATGCCCTTTCCTGACCATATCATCATTTGATTAATTAACTCCATAGTTTTATAGGGCACTTTTCGCCACGTCCTGTATAGGGAGACAATTTGCTATTATCAATAAATATAATCACACTATACCTGTAAAATATTATTGCCGATTTTGTTGAAGTGCACATGTGACCGTCTCTTTGATTATAACCTTGGTAGTCTACTTTAAGGCCCTGGTCCAGGACGAATGTAGATGTAACAAACCATCTTCTCCCCAATAATAATCAACATTATTCTGTTGGTTTAACTATCTGTTGAAGCTTGTTGAAGAGTGTGATCAATCGCCGGATAGGTCGAGGACATAGCTTAGGAAATGTTCAAGAACGTAAATGACCTCCCATTGGAAGTTCCCAGGCAAAGAAGTGGACTTGAGTTTTTCAAGGCAATTGTCAGACGACTGGCTGTTGGTGATTTGGTCACATTTTCGTTATAGACCTTAATGGATTGTAAGGAATTATCTCCCATGGTTTTGTACAAGAACCCCAACTCATTCCACAGAAAAATTCCAGGGGGCGTATAATAGCAAACATTTACGTGGTTAGACTATCTTTTGAAGGAGTGAGTGCTATCAAAATCGTAATAGGCAGAGAACATTTCAACGATGAATTCTTTCATGTTCTGGTGATCACAAATGAAGAGATCGGTTTTATAATTGAAAATCAGTCCGATTTGGGCCACTTCTTACTAATGAGGTTTTTAATTTGACCTTTGAAAGTTACATATGGGTTTTTGTCCCTTCCTCAGCGCCGATCAGATATCAATTGAGGAACCATTGATTGGATAACATATTGCTTTAGAAGACCAAATATAAATAACAATAGGCCTACTTGCCAGTGATACAACCCCCACCGTTTGTCTATCATCACAGCTCGCGGATATATTGTGCGCGTTAAATTGAGACGTTTGGAATTACCCTTTTCTTGAGGATTACAAACAAAACCGCCAAGTTCAATGACCACGGCCTTCGGTGGTGAATTATTGTTGTAAGCTACTTCGAAGAATTTTGATTAATGGGTTTGTGATTAATCACAATACACAAATATCACTGTACCCATTAATAGGCCTATACAAGTAATTTACTTTGTTACAAATCCAGAACGGATGCAATTCCTAGTTGTTTTACAGTAACAGTAAAAACAAACATATCATTCTTATTGGGATTCTCTGGTTCTCTAAGATTGTCTTGGATCTTCTGCCGGGCCGGGCAGCAAAAATCCTTCGGTCTCCGAGCGGAAGTAGCAAGATGTGGGTCATATCCTTCCACTATCAGTTCTTTGTCCTGCAAGAAGAATTTGTAGTCAATAATTAAACTGAATAGTTTGGAATTACGCCACGAGAAATCTGTATGGACATACATGTACCCATGCGGAGATGTGTACCTATAAATTCGGGAATTTGGGCACAATGGTGACAACAAACCACTAATTCCATATTATGTATTTGTATTGGGCTATGTAATGTTTATTCACTGTTTCATCTGTTCCTTAGGTATTGCCTGATTAAGAATCTGTCGAGAGCTGAAGTTGGGTAGGTTTGGAGCATCTCTCACCTCTTTCTTTCCTCTTGGGTTTTGTGGAGATTGGCTTTGTCCAAAGAATACAATTTCTAGCTTCATGAACGCATAGCACTCTTACTCGTGATTTTTTTTAAAAATGTTAAAGCGGGGTCCTCTGCTTCCGTCATCCAAAACGTGGACGATAATATCAGCAAGGCCATAACTTGGGACAGTTGTTAAGGTACGACCTTCTCCCCCCCCTTTAAACACTTGATCATGGTGCGTTGCCATATTGCTGGCGGAAGCTATCCACCAAACAGACGATTGTAGCTGAACAAGTCATGGGTGCGTGGTTATAGTTACACGCATAGTGAGTTCGGTAACAATCCACTCTCTTGAGTTTCATCCAAATCTCCAGGTGAAGGTTGCGCTTTAGATCCTGATTGAGAATACTGACCTCCTTTTATGTTGCTAAACACGTCATTAACAACGGGTAATGCAGTCCCATTCAAATAAATTATTAATTATTCCTTTGTCAATATTTATAGAATATATAAAAAGCAAGCTGCTGTGTTGAGTTTCTGACAAAATAGGTTGAGAAGAATATTGATTTTTGAAGTTATGTCTGAAATTGCACCTTCCCCATTGAATTTACATGCAAAATTAAAATCCCTGAACCATATACAAAATTCATTTGACATCAAGATACTTACCAGATTCATTTTAGCAGCAAAAATCACCATAGCATTATACTCGTTTGAAAAAAAAAAAATGGTAGCATATGCCCACCCTAGTAAAAGATTATTGCGCGATGCGATTTTTAATGTGAAACATGTGACATCTCCTTTGATTAACCCTGGATATGTATGTGTACCTTATAAGTCCGGTTCCAGCACCAATGCAATAGATAGATGTAAGATTGTAAACGAACGGTATAAATTAAAGTATAACAACATAGTAAATTAACAATATTTTTATTTGTATTTTGAGGATGTTAAGTAATTCTGTAGCCGATACAAAGCTTGTTTATAATTACATATTTATGAATTTAGAGTCCTTAGTTATACCTGCTCCAGTTAAAACTTTCTGTGTTAAATTGCTACTTAAATTTACCCTACCGCGAATATTTTACATTTTACAAAATTGAAATTAAACAAAACCAAAAAGGACTGCACGTGTACTACATGATTTAAGCATCATGGAATAGGAGTTTAAACATTTGCATAGATGAAATAAACACTCAAGAAGGTTGAAATATGGGGGGGGGGACAAGCAGGCCGCCTATACAATAATCGACATAGTCCTTTAGGCCTTTTGAAATTTTGACCAAATCCCGTTTATATCGCGAGGTCCCAAAAAAAGGATCGAGCTAAAGTATAAACGGCCTTGACAAGGAGGAGTCATTGTCTGGTCTGGTAACGTCCAAGGTTGTGCCTGGTCACGGTGACCGCTTTCGCCTATTCAGGCCTGACGCACAGCTTTCGCATTGTTGGGGTGTTGAATGTTGTTACTCATTGTTTAGTGTCCTTGCTTATCGCCTTCGCATTGATCGGCATGATAGTCTAGTCTAAAAAGGATATTGATATATGGACAGTTACACTTCTCTATGGTTTACGTTTACGTTATACCTATCTGAGTGCGTCCCATACCAGCAACCCCTATAGGGCCCTTGCAAGAGCTAAAAATTTATGTTGAATGGACTTTGTTTGCCCTCCAGATCAAACCAAGCATGAGAAGAATACATACATGCACCTGGTTCCACTGAAACATTTATGTTATTTATGCAGGTGTTCCTTTGTATTCTCTGATGCTTGGTTGTTATGGAGGCAGGCTGGCCAAGTTAATCTATTGACCTGCCGTGCAAGCGCCCTATCCGGATAGGGCGTCAACGACTGTCTTCAATGCCAAAACTGCTACAGGTGATATTTTCGTCACGGACCGAAGTGTATAATGGAGAAAGGGGACAATATGAAGGAGTTCAAATCCGGTTCGTTCAATCGCATTTTTATGGCGTGAGGGATCGCTGTGTGTTGACTTTCACAGTGCATAGATAGCAACTATGTTTTGGAAAAATGCATGTTCTTGTTTTTTGCCACCGGGGAAAACATTTTTCCCTTTCTCCCCCCCTGAATTTCGTTGTTTTAAAACTGATTCCTTATACTCAGTGAACTTATTACACTATAGTGCTGGAAACTGACCACGCTTATGACCAAGCTTGTGGATGAAGCACTTCATAGACAGTACGATTCCATATGCATGGGTTTTAAGCTTCTGCATGAGAGGATAAATCGAAGGAATCATCGATGATGCCAATACTGGACTCAATGTGGTTACTTTTGAGTGTCGTTGGTGAGACGAGAGATTCTAGTGGGCACAGCTACAGGACATGGTGTTCTTGAGAGTATGGTATTAGTAATGTACTTAGTGGAATGGGTAAGCATAAACATTCTAATTTCTTTTGAGGTGCATGAGTGTACAAGTGGTGTGCGATGTTCTTTTGTGGTGCATTCGGGCGTGTAATTGGTATGCGCACAATTACTTCATGCTAAGAGGGGGTCTGTGTGGTTGGTGGAAGTCGTTCACATGGTGAGTTGTGGAGTTATATCGCATCCTAATTTATGAAACAAATTGCTCGTACGCGTTGTTGAGTTGCGTAGTGCGTATTTTACGGTGTCGAAGTTCGTAGTTACGAGCGTAAGCGATTTGTTTCAGGATCAATGTCGAAGAGAAAAGTGTTTCGATTAGTTTCAATGGTGAGCGATGTCCTTATGGTCCGCATTGTGCGGTATGTGGTGTTTTTGTTTTGATACTTCCATACTTCAGCGGGGATCTGAGTGTGGTTTGTGTGAAGTGTATTATATTGGTGAGTGGTTTTGGAATTTATATTCGCCGTCTGAATTTGCTGGATTCCAAAATGGCACGCACGCGTCTGTTGTTGTGCGATTGGATTCCCGGTGTTCTTGCGTTCGTCACACACTGCCGGGTTTACTCGCATCAAGTGAATGTGTTTCAGAATCACGACGAAGGAGTATAGTGTCTTCAGAGTGAGTTTGGACAGATGGGATATTTTTGCGGGAAGTCCAAGTTATTTATAATTTAATTAATTACGATACTTTGTGTTATGTTTATGCATTCACCAGTTTACTATGCGTCTCCTATGCTACCCAACCCCCCTTTTAAGGGGTGGGGGCTCCGTTGTAAAATGTTTTGTTGTATATATGTCATCCTGACGATTGGGCTGTTATGAGTTTGCTACTTTCAGTATACATGAATGTTCTAGGGCACCCTAGATATGGTTTATGTTATGACGAGTCGTAGTTGAATTGCTGGACGGGAGTTATTTCATTCTGTCGAGTTATCATTAGTTCGTGATCACCCAAATAGTTTTACTAATTCTAATGAGTCTGCCGTAAACAGGTTTCAAGTGCAATGTTATCTTAGGTTTATCGGAATGACTTTGTGAAATCATTAATTGTGGTGCTTCGAGGCCTTGAGTAGTTGCAATCGTTGCGTTGGGTTCCCATGATTTGATTGTGAGGCATCCGTGGTATGCTTGATTCTTGGCGGTAAGGATTATCAAATTATGATTTGACGTGAGGTTTGTAATCCGGTTTTTCCCCATTGTTGTTTTTGGTGTTTGATCTTGCACGAAATCTCTACTTTCAATCCTATCTTATTCATTTGTATTTGCTTGGTTATGGCAACCAGTGTTTGATATTTTTTCCTGAAAAAAGGGTATTGTGGCCTGGTTTTTGTCCTGTAGACTACGTTTGGTGTTGTCTTACATGATTGTATATTTTTTGTCATGACTCTCAATGATGGGTATTTTTTAAACGATGCCAATTTCAAATATATAAAGGTCAAGTGTTTTTCCTCTTAATTCGGGCGCAATCTGTTTAGCGGCTTAAAGTCTGCGTTGCACGTGGAGGTAACTTATTAGTGGTCAAGATATTAATAAGTCTAAAATGCTGGGTTGTATGCGTTAGTATTACTGGTATATTTCGTGAACTCTTGTAGGCGCAATTGGTTGGTCATACGGATTGAATTTTATTTGTTGGTTCTTAAGCCTGTCGTTAACTAAGTTATAATGATCGTCAGCCTTAAAACCAAGTACCTTTCGTGGTAAAGCGAATGTTTTCTTGGTTCATCCTCTGCGATTTTTAATTTCGTTATGAATGTTTCCACCAAATTGTCGGGAATTCCTTTCGTGGTATCCTTCCCTTTAATGCCTCCATTACGGTCATCTAATGTGGGCTTTGTTGGCATAGATTTCATTGCAGCTTTGCCCTAAATAGTGTGGCGTGTTGTATGGAGATACATTTAAGTGTTAGTTAAAGTAGCGCTTGGGCTTTTACTTGTATCCTTTGTAATTGAGGATGAAGATTGTAGCTGGGTACGCAATGTTGGAGGTTTTTGTCCTAAATCTTCGTTAATCATATCAGTGAAATGATAGAAGTGCTCTCTCTCTCTATCTCTGAATCTCTCTCTTCTCTCCACGTTACTATTCATTTCAAACTGTTAACCTGCGATAATTAAGCTTGAATGGTTGTGTGAAATGAGTGTTAACAGCTTTGATTGCTTGTTATTATCAAGCGCCCATTTTGGGTTTAAGATGGGAGCATGGTGGAAATGAATCTTTGAAGATATTGAAAAAATAATAATAGTTTTTAGGAATATATATGCAGTTCGTCAAACTTGCTTTATTTGATAGTTCTGTAATAAATGTTTTCTTTATCAATTTATGGCGCGTTATTATGTGCAATTCAACATATTTTAGGTGTCTGCTTGCTCTCTGCTGCTTTTGTTTGTGTTTCTATTTTGCCAGGGGAATGTATTGAGCGGCCATTTGAAGGGGAGACGACTCTCGTTGGCTGCCTACGATTGCTGAGCTTTGAACTACTTGAAGCAATTAGGTCGGTGTCGCAAAATCAGTAGGGAGTAAGATCCTGGAACTGGACCTACACGCCATTTACGCTAGTTTCAAAACCTCTGCGGTGTCATCTGTTCAAGAATTGCCAAACTACAATGTTGTTCTTGTGTATTGGTAGCTGGGCAGCTCCCAAAATCGATGGAGGGATTAAGTACTGTAATTGGTGTTTAAATTCGACTCAGATGACCAAAGGACAGGTAGTGCGTAGAAGAAGTGTGGATTATGGACTTGGACTCAGAGTAACGAGTAAAGGAGGATGGATCTGTGTTCAGTCTTTCTTGAATGGCCGTTTCTTCCAGCATCCTTGGGGCCTGCTGCAGCCTCTTGGAGAGGGGAGATGTTTAGCAAACGTACGGGTAAGTCTTGACACGTTGATTGACCACTCATGGCTACAGTTCCTAGCCCCGGAGACTTCCCTCCAGCAGAAGCGCTGGGGATCTTTATATATGAACACTATGATTTTCATCAATTGCATTGGAACTATTGTTGGGAAGCTGCTTGAGTCGTCTCACTTATTATCAACATATTTATTACACGCTTGAGATATAGTTAAGGCAATTGCATTAACTTTACCTAATATAGAGAGTAGATGAACATTGGTACCCGAGTACTCAGTGTACCATAGTATTTCGAATCTTATCTTCTTGTAAAATCGCAATAACTTGGGTTTTTCAAACTTGTGTGCCGTGTCAGCTGTATATGTACATAATCGAATTGTCAGAGGAAAGTCAACTAACTGTTGCATGCCATCTTAATTCCCAGCGGGAGTCACTGGAAGTAAATGGTTCGCTCTTTTTTCAAGATTCCAATTATTGCAATAACTCTGTATCCAAAATAAAATTTGCATGCGTGCTCAAACCAAAATGTGTTAGTGACTATGTTTGAATTGTGTTGTCGTGTCAGGATACGACGATGCTAGCTTAGTCTGTTTTTCCTTATTATTTGTGGCATTTACTCTATGTATCTCGAATGGATAAGGCAGCTCTTAGTGCAAAAAGCTTTATTTATTTTATGTATCCTCATAGAGGGGTATTATAGGCAGTGAAGCTTTCATCACATCTTTGCAATGGCATGATTTCTTTTACCCCCTCCAGCAAGTTCAGATCTGGTACAGCATTTAATGCGGCCCCCCTTTTTTACTTATCCATCCTCATTTTATTGCAGTAATTTGTTTTTGGGCTATTTTATGCCATTTTTATCTGCCTTCTTTCATTTTTGTTAGGATGACAGGGGGGGGGGGGTAGGGGCATTTACTCTTAGCAAGTAAAGTGTGATGTGGCGGTTTGAGGCCTTTGGCCCCTAACATACATGCCCATTTAAACTATAATAGGGATGCATTATTCTAACATTTTGTAATAATTCTAATCTTCTGTGATATGTAGATAAAGAGGCGTAATCAACCAAGGAATAATCCCTCTGTGATATGGGTAAAGTATGGACACTTCCCTGTCAAACCTCCATTTGATTCAAGATTCAGATATATCGAGGAAAGAATTAAGTTAATATACAGTTAGCCCTGGGAAGTTTTCCGTAACGGTTTTCCACCTGCTACTGAATGTAATAAGGAGGCAGTAATCAACCAAGAGTTAATCCCTCTTGTGATATGGCGTAAAGTATGGCCACTTGTCTGTCAAAACCTCCATTTTGATTAAGATTTCTAGATTATATCGAGAAAGAATTAAGTGACTCTACAAGTAGACCCTTGGAGTTTCGTAACGGTTTTCCACCGTACAGATACTTAATTAAAAGTAGCTGCTCAATATGCTTAGATGCCATTTAGTTATCCAAGTATGTTTCTTGGGGGTTTAATTCTAGTTCAAATGCTAAAGTTTTGGAAGTTTATAGTTTTCAGGAATAATGTGGAATTGGGCTAGGAGATTCCCTCCGGTCTGGTTCAATTATGCCATCCAAATTGGGTAATTATTTGATTCTAAATTATACGCCCTGAAGAAGTGCCCTCGGGGTTGGGTTAGGGGTCTACCACCCGATTGTTAGTGCTACATGTGAGTAACCTTAAGAGAAGGCCTCGGGGATACAATAGATCTAAGGTGGATGTAAACCCAATTTGCTGGATGATCTAGGCCCCTAAAGAGTAGACCTCGGGGGATGGGGTAGGGTCTGCCAACCCGATTGGTGATAGTGTTATTTATGTAATGTAAAGCTTATGAGTAGCCACTAGGGTTAAGCCACCCAGTTATCTGACTTCCATGTTTTACAAATGTATTTATCACTAGTTTAGCAGAATTTATAATTTTCATTACATAAATGTATGTAGGCAATTGTTTCAACAATTGTGTTAGTTAGGGCAGCTTGTAACTCAATGATCAAAAATCAGAGCGGCGAAGCAGCAGCCAAAACAGCACCTCGTCGTATCAGACTCCTGTACTGAGAATTGATACTCTGAATGGTGGCAAAACGATACTTTGGTAATTGTGAATTTTTGTAAATGAAATATACTCGTAGGGGAAATTTAGTAGCGATTTAAAGCAGAAAGTTTTACCTGGAGCAGATATACTAAAGATTCGAATCTCCTAGACCCAAACAATGCATGATATAATTTCTGGAATGGTAGCTAGAGCCAAAATCATACTTGTTGTAGACCATGGTAATCCTGATGCTTTTGCAACCTTTGCCGGTACCGCACATTTGCTCGGCCCATGGATTAACAGAACTCAACATTAACTTCATTATCCGTACCTGTATTAAAGAGATATTCTGAGGTATTCGTTGAGTTTGTCCATACTTTCGAAGGTTCTTTGTGGCCCCTCGTGGCGATGATGAATGACCTGTGACGTCACGCCGGGCAACAAACAAAGCACTGCCCGCGGAAATGCGTGAGTCACCCTGCAGGGCTTGTGCTTTTAAATTCGCGCTCAATCAGGCTATTGAATGCGTAACTGTATGGGCGTACTCCTTCGCACCTCTAACATGTTAGTAGAAACTTGTGTTTGTAAACATTGATGTCACCTCATCTATATTAAGTAAGTATGTAGGCCTTAGATTGACCACTTTCATCAAGGCAACTCCTTTGTCTTGTGCTTGCCACCGTGACCTGTTAATACATAAAGGTAAGGTTCTAGAAAACTGAATTATACCTCTGTATGGTATATACAGAATAATGTGTTATGATCTACTCACTTTCAATTATAACAAGATACTGTTTGTACTATGAAATGCTTATATAACTTACCTCGCGGCTACTCAAAATCCATTCAAGTAGTTTGACTTTCCGGTAGAAGCAGCTGCAAACCGTTCTGCTTCGTAACGTGCCTAGTAGCTGGGTAAGAATGAAGTGTCAATTCCTTTCAGATGTTCCAAAGCATTTAATTTTATTACCATGCATCTCATTCCGCCAGCCCATATCTCCCTGAACGCAAGCCGGTGCGATATTCTGGTCCAGTTAAAGTACGTGTTGACATTCTCTATGTCCATATTTTGGAAGTAATTCCACCGAGATTGTTGCAACAGCACATGAGCAATGGGTTTTTTCGGTGAAGAACTTCTAGAATTAGTTGCTCAGAGAGGAAGGAAACGCACAACTCGGACCGATCGCGGCGCGTCCAAAGGCCCTGTTTTCAAAACATAAGATAAGATGGTTGGATTGAATAAAGTGTCGCAGAGACATATCATGATGAATAAACTGTCAACATTCGGTTCATTGATCAAAAGAGCCATTAAGTTTATCATTATCTTTCTCTAGAGGTTGTTCAAATATGGACAGCAATTGGATATTTCAAACTTGGGGTCGAGCCTCGAAATAAGCCGCGGTACTTTTCGTCAGATATAGCATCAACAAGGCCTTTGCTTTCGGATAACATTGTAAACCGTGAGATCCTCATTCGCCGTGATTCCCTGGGCGAGACAACATCCGCACGAGCTCTGCCTTTCGGCTGTGGTCAGCCCTGCAAACGCATCAGTTAATATACCCAGTATAACTCAGTATTTCTACAGAAATCAATGCATGGTGACTGGAATAAAATCCCAAATATAATTTTTGGTGGTTTCACTCTCCATAATCGAAACATACTGTTCGCCTACCATATGGCTCATAAACACGAACAACCTCTGGTGACCGATACACAAAAAACCAAACACAGGAAGCGAAGGAAGTTTTCTCATATTGCCATGCCTGTAATTAAGAAGTCGAGTTCTACTGCCATCATTGAAGCTACGCTACGGGATTTTTAGAAAGAGTACCAAATTCTTACTTTAACTCTTTTATGCCAAACCGTTTACATTGAATGGGTGTGTTTGTAGGTTTGGTCCTGGTACTTTTATCTCTAAACAAAAAAAATTTGCCCATTGTGAGGAAAGAAAATTGTAAATGCAAGCATTTATTAACGGTACGTGTAAATTCATAAAGATTTCTGACAATGTTCTCGTAAATTTTACAAACTTGTGAAAGTCATATTTAATAATAATGATTTTGCTGTTATGTGTGCTATCTTGTTCTGCAAAATATAATTGGTGTGCCTTTGTGCAGTGTATATTTTATGGTGAAAATAGCATCATACTGCTTCACTTTCCAAAAAAATAAGGTATATGATCGTGCGGCCCCTGTTGGTTGAAAGTCGAAAACCTGTCTTTCCTTCAAATCTACTGGTTACAACGGAAGAATACTTGAAGCTTATGCCTATTTCTTGGCTAATTAGTCGGCAAATTAAACTCGTAATTGGGTTTGTTTTTTTGAAAGTCCGAAAACAAAACCCTGTATTTTGATATTGTCGCAAAGCGATGTGTTTATGTTATGTCTGCATGCGTATGTGTGTATAACGGTTTTCACCATGTTTCCACATACACCTTGCGTATGCCAAGCAATCAATTAGCACTGGGTGGCTTCCACTATTCAAAAAAGGGTATACGATCGTGTCGGCCCTGGTTGCAGTCCCCGCATAGTCGGGTTCATAGTTCCTATAAGGAATGTCTAATTCCAATACTGCAAGTTTTGTATTTATGGAATTTCTTCTGCTTTCCCACCATTGCGTAGAATTGCAATGGGTGCCCGGCGCCTCATGGTTCGGAGAGTCCTGTAAAACTGTTGGTGCCGTGTGTCAGATTAGTCCACCTAATCCGTAAAAAGTTTTCATTTTCTTTCGTAGTAGTACATTCTGTCCCATCTTTCTTCAAAATCCTCTGTTACAAGGAAGAAATACTCTGATAGATTTATGCATATTTCTTCTACCACCAAGAGGACGTGTACTCAATCAACTTTTATTTTTGTTGTTTGATGACAATTAGTAAAATGTCATTAGTAATCAAGCAAGATGAGATGTTTATTTATAGTTGGGTCATTTTGGGGCAATTCCGTGACCCGTGGAGAGCAACATCACTTCTCAGTGGATTTTTTATATGGAAGGTTAATGAACAAATTTAGAGCGGTGGTGCCCCTCGTGGAAAAATGTTGTGGCGGCATCCAGAGGGGGAACATTCATAATACACGTGGTCAAAAATGAAAAATGTCTTGGGAATAAAACATTAGGAAATATTTTCAGTAGCAGTTTAAAGACGACTGGTGCAAGGCGCCTCTCTAATGTTTTAACGGGAAGCTTGTTCCACAGCGTAGGACCAATTACGTTGAATGATTCTGCTCGCTAATCTTAACCCTTGGATACTACGAATAATAAGCCTGTAACATCATCAGAATAGACCGTAGTCCTTCATTTTGTACCATCAAAATCCTACCAACACATACAAATTTAGACCATCAGCAAGGTTATGATGGACTGTCCGTGAAAAGAGAACTTACACACATAAAGGAGATTTTGTATCTATACGTTCCTTAACAAGCACCCATGAAGAGTGATCAAAAGTGATGACGAACTCTGGTCCCGACCCGCATGCGAACACCCAAACGTCGCATCTCTATTTTTTTACAAGCGCTGGAACCTTTATGCGATCTATTTCATTGGCGCCAGTATATATAGTAAAGTGAGTTGAAAAACCGTTGCCTTAAGTTAGTATTTATCCTAATCTTAATATTAAGCGGTAAATAAATCCGATTATAGATGTAGACCAAATCTGCGAGGACAGGTCAATGTATGGATCGCAACCAATTTCACGTACAAACACGACACTACAAGAAATCGAACTGTTACCAAACCTTACCGTCCATAATACGAGTGTACTATGTGATTATTAAAAGAATAACCGAGCAATAGTACAGTAAAAGGGTATATGTTTATAAATATCCTTATTATACGGTCAAAAGCACAAACATAAATTATATATTAAAATGACTTTAAATTACAATGTTATTATTGCCATAAAAGAGTGTAAGAAGGATTAAAATGCCACTCCTCGTCCCGTGAGTCCATCTCAGCAATTCTGTCAGCCTACTGATCGAAGGACTGCTGTCCAAAAATGAGGCCTTGTCCACTGTAGTCTTTAAAATTGTAATTTTGTGCACCAAGAATTACATTGTATATCCTAATAAAACATTTAAGGAGGAACAATTAGTGTATATAATGGTTTGTAGATAATACTAATAAGATCCAAAGTCTGGTGGTCAAGCATTCGATTTTCAGTCTTTCACAGACTCCATTTTCAGCGTGTTGTAGTTTATATTACATCCGTTATTAAATGTAGGCATCAATAGTAAAAGGCAGAGATTATTCACTCAAAAAAGGCATAGAGATTGGAAACATTGCACTAACACAAGATGCACTAGCATAGCACGTATTTTAAGAAGGATGCCCTGCAGGTCATGTATGGATCAAACATCAAAGACCAGAGTTGCCAAATCAGCATAACGTTCGAAACGTCCATACACAGTGAAAGATGTAATATGACTCTTTAAAATGGAGTAGAAATACTCTTTTGAAAGAAAAACTTGACAATATGGAGAGCACATTGGTAAGGAAATAGTATAAATTTGCTATCTATGTTAGATATTTACTACCGTCGCTTAGATATCATCATACAGTCCATGAACTTAATAGCCCCGACTTCCCAACTTGTGCATTGGTCCAATCTAATAGGTAAATTAAGAAATGGTTGCAGATTCCAAAATCAGGTACACTTGCAGGACTCTATGCATCGGAATCTCTGGAGCTCCGTAACATATCTCATAATATAAAGAATGTTATGCAGCAGCGTTTGTGCATCTTAAAAGGAGTTTAGATTCAAAAGTACAGGATGCCCTGTCATCCAAATCGGGTAGAACATTTTCTATCGTGAGTTATAGCCAAACCCTTCAATTGAGGCTCTGAGGTCTCGTAAAGAGGAGAACATCCCGCTAGTTGCAATCTATCCCTACTAAAAAGAACAAAGATCTCATTTCTGAAGAAATAAACCCGTCTTTCTGGAATAACAAAGTTAGGGATCGTGTTGTCCAGGGTAAGTTCCTACAACTGCGCACCTTGAAAAATTCTTGTTTTACTTGGAAGCGAATCATGTACGAACTCCCAAAAAGGAGCTCCAGTTTGTGCTAATGCTAACGGCTAGCAACTTGGTGGGTGGCCGCCTAAGGTCGCAAATAACAAAAGTGCCCCTCTTTATAGAAATACCCACACCTTCAACCATTTTTAAGTGTTGCAAGGCCTATGCTTGATCATGTTAGATACACATGGGGTTGTGATTCGGTTCTCTCGGATTTGGTTTCGCTATTATGCCTTCACCTGACTTCAACCTATATTATGATCTTGGCGATGATGTTTTGGCAAACACAACAACAACCATTACCCCCCGATTATTTGCGCTTCCCAATGCACGGGACTTGGTCGTTCACTGGCCTACAACGGAAAGAATTGTTGCATTATTGAGTCACCATCCCCTTGATACAAAATATTCAGAGCGCTCATTTGGACATAACTAGAAATTTCGTTCTCGGCTTTCGCTTTTCAGGTGGGGTTTGGCTTTGATTTGGTTCGTTCAGGAAACTTATTCGGGCGTCTTTTCTTTGCGGGTGGGTGGCGGGGGGGGGGAAAATAGTTAATACAGAGCGCTTTGCACCCGAAGGAAGAGGGGCTCTCATTTTTGTTAACTTGGGGCTCTTGGGATCGATTTTGTTTCCCAAAGTCAAAGTCAAAAGTAGAGGTCTATAGGAACTGAACTTTTGAGAACTTGCGGATTAGGGGGAATTTGCTATAATTTATGCTTCTTAGGCCAAAGATTACCAAAAACGGACCTTAAGAATTGCCGGAATTGTGCTTCAACAGGGTTAGCCACGATTAAACTGGCATGTTTAAACATTCTTATAAAACAATTTACGTGTATAAATCTTTTTACAACATTAGTGGAATGGGCGGCACATGGAGGAGCTTACATGCAGAGAAAACGCATTATTTCCCATTGGAGTTTAATTTAGCAAAACTATGAAACTACAGATATAGTGGCTCCATCCAAGACTGCTACATTAAAAGTGTTTTCCTAACTTTATCCAAAGTTTTTCCCTCCAGAGGGGGGTAACTTTGATTGGCTGTGTGGTTTTACATCTGCTAATTTAAACGTAGTTAATTTTCTACTCCTTCAAGTACCATGCATAATTGTGCTTAGTGCTTGATTTATAAATCAATGATCCTTTGTGTAAAACACTATCCAGTGTTGCACTCCTTGATTCAGTGCAGTCTATTATACCACATCAACAGAGTACGATGTACCCTTTTTGGATCCGGGTTAATAATTCAAAGTTCAAACAACAAGAAAACAGTAGTGCTGAAAAAAATCAAAAATTTCTCCAAATTAAGGCCCCTGTATATCCACCATAATTGTGATTCTGCAACAAGCTGCTGCTTCTGCATTTTTAGTCCAGAACTTAGCTCAGTGGTTTCTAAAATGCGCCTAGCTTCGGGGGGGGGGGGTCAAGCCATGTTACACAGGCACAGCTAAAAGCGATTCCTTTGGATAGTGGTTCTTTGGTGCCTGGATCTGCCGTGTTTTCCGCCAAACTGAATTGGTGAATCTCTTGAAAAGAGAACTCTCGTTTAAGTGTCAATTACTTGCTATTTTGGATTTTCTTAAGTTATTAAAATCATATAGCTATTGGTAAGATGGGTTCAGTTATGTAAAGAGATTTTGCTACAAACCAAGTTTATGGATTTGGATTGTGACAACAATTAGTCATTTTTCAATACTGCACACTTGATAATACACATTGCTTAATTGCTAAAATTCTCAAGTTTTGCATTTTTGATATCTTAACAAAATAGAACATTATACCAGTAGTTTTAATAGGATTTTGTTTGAACTTACACATTAATTTTTTAGCATAATAGCTTCCTCTTCAAGCTTAAACATGATGCTATGTGAAAGTTGACATATACATTCATTCAGTGCAAGCAAGTTAGTGTATTGTTTTGTTTATAATCATTTAAGGCTGTTTCAAAAGAGTGTCCCTCCTAATACATCTTTTATGTAGGAAAATTAATATTTGATGCTTTAAAGTAGTGATCTGCATCAATCAACCTAACTTTGCATGAAGATGCATAGACTCTATTGACTCGTGCAATTGGCTGAGAATTGAAAGATTGAATTGTCAATATAAATATCAGAACATATTTTTTAGTGAAATGGTATTTCCCAAATTCATGTAATATTTTAATACGCCGTATTAATCCCTGTGGTCAAACTGAGTGGAGACGTCTTGTGTGTACCAACCGTGACTGATGCTCATGACAGTTTTTCAAGTCCTAACGTCCCGACAGTCGTCCGACATCTTCTGTCTGATGAGCGACTTGAAACTTCTTTTAAACTGGTACCTTGTGAGCTCACATGTAACCCCAATTGGTGTGCATACAACTAATTTCCAGAGATCTCTGAGAATGTTTTAGGGAATTGACGTAAATAGAATAGTGATAGTTTTAAGAGATTTTCCCCTGCGATTCAAGCAACTAATCAAATGAAACCTTAGACATGGACCAACAGTACGCTTAAATTTGAACATCCTTTGGGATACATTAATACCATAGTTCAGTGGTTGCCCCTATTGTTTTTTTATAAATAATTGGAAATCTATCATGAGATATTCAATTTAAACATGGCAACTTGTTGTGTTTTGTCTCTCCTCTCAGTCGTTCATGGTTTCTCCTACTAGCACTTTGTCCAAGGGGTGAATTTAAATTTAACTCATGACATTTTTGGGGCTCGGTCCTGGAAATGCAAAAAGAAATCAAGTGCTATTGAAGATTTCATGTTCACTCAGAGTAGAACGCTACACTTCCAATTGAGTTGAAGAGTTCACAGAAACATTGAAATTTTCAATTTGCCCAAGTAACCACTATATCTATGCAATCTCGTTGTGTGATTTTTATTTGCATTAGCCTTCAGCGCTGTCACGTGCTAGCGCTAGGTGGGATGTGCAAATTTTTGTAGTTTTCATTTCTGTTGCGTTAGGTTTCTTCATCCCCAACATGGATATTGAAAGGTTGTTAAAGTGGCCAAAGAGTTAGGTTATGGTGGGATAATATTGCAACTTTTATTGAGTATTGCTAAGAGCAGGATGAGCAGAGAGAGAGTAAGCTGAGATGAACAAAAAGAACGTATTGCTAAAGAGAAAGAACTTTTGAAATGCAGTTGTACCTAGAGAAATGAAAAAGAAACAACTGCAAAAGTGCAAGGCTTGAAACAGTATAAGCATTGCGTCCTAAAACATCCGCTCCCAAACTTCCTGAGTTTAAAGAAGGTAAAGAACACATAGATGCGTATCTACAAAGATTGAGAGTATGCTGATGCACATGGTTGGAAAAAAAAGATTGGGCTGTCAATCTTAGTGCTCTTTTACAAGGAAAAGGTTAAGTACTTTTACAAATAGACTCTCCTCTTCAATGCAAATAATTATGATGTTTTGAAATCTGAACTTATGAAAACGTATCACCTTACTGACGATTGTTTTAAAGACAAAATTTAGATCAGCTCAAAACCATAACAGGACATGAGTGCCCATCAATTTCTTGCCCGTCGTAAAGATTTCTTTAGAAGAGTGTAGATTTGTCTAAGTCCTCCCAAGACTTACCAAGCATTGGTTTATCGTTCTTCTCAAAGAACATTCACTATTTCTTGTGGTAAGATAATTGCCATTTTTTTATTAAAGAGAGGCAATCCTGAAAATGCTACTGACTTGCTGACATTGCGTCACAGTATTTAGATGCTAGGGGTAGTTGGAGATCTGTTGCCAAGTCTTACCAAAAAGTGCAACAATCTCATCATTAAAGTTTAGTCCCAAACCTTCTACCAAAAGTTCATCAAGTAGTAGTAAGGTAACTGATTCAGGCTCAGTACCCCGTCGTAGATGTTACTATGTGACACAGTAGGGCATTTGCTAAGAATGTAGAAATCGTTCAAAGTTCTGAAAGCATCTGGACTACGATGCATGGAGCAGAGAACAGTCATCCACAGAGAGACATGACCTAGGTAAAGGCAAACCTAACGGCACAGTTAAGCACTCTAGCCAAGGTTCAAAAGTAGATAAGGGAGCTCAATCCAAGCTTATTAGTTCACCCATGTACTGCCTGTACTTGTGAAAAATGTTGAATAAGATGTAGGTGCATGTATGTTAGTGAACAAGATCTACATACGATAGTTCACACGATTCAGTATTCTCTCCTGTGGCCAACACACGTCCTTGTTGTATGAGGTGCAGCATGCAGGCTCCATTGTGTTCAGAAAATCCTGTAACACAAGTTTTAGTTGATGGACAACTTGTTCAAGTATTGCGTTATAGTGGATGTTCAAGTGTAGTTGTGCGTAGAAACTTAGTATGTAATAGTCAACTCACTGGGGAATCAAAGACGTGTGTGCTCATCGATGGAACTGTGAAAAAAGTACCCATTGCTTTCATCCTGTGAATACCCCATACTTTGAAGGTGAAGTCTCCGCACTCTGCATGACAATCCTGTATATGACTTAATTTCGGGGAATATTGATTGTGTTCGGTGGATCCTCTGACCCAATCCAAGTTGGAAGGATGTTAGTTCTCAAGTCTACCAGCCAGAATTGACAGGCGCTGTGAAACTAGAAGTCAGAAGGGGCAAAGGAGAAGGAGTTGAAGGAACTTAGCGTACCTAAGGAGGGCCATCACGAAAATTGTTTTACCGCAAAGTTCTCGTCATCACAAGAAGAGATTTACACTACTCTTGCAAATTCAGAGAGTGGGGCCTATTCTGGTGAAAATAAAATGACTCGTAATGGTGGCAAGTCTGTGTTCTACATAAAGACGGGTATACCTAACCGTGAATTTCAATCTCCAACTGTTTTAACTTTGGGAGGTTCTTCAACAGTTTGTCGTCCCACAACAGTACCGCAACCCAGGTAATGAAGTTAGCCCACGAATCCTTACTTGGAGGACATCAGGGTATCCAGAGGACAAGCAACAAAAGTACTGAAGTAACTTCTTCTACTTCTTCTGGGCCAGGTGTAACTGCCGACATAACTAGATACTTGCAGATCTGTGATGTTTGCCACGTACCTGCCGAATAGGACGTGTGACCAAATTACCTCTTGGAAGTAAATGCCACTTATAAAACACCTTTGTCAGCGTGGTAACAGTCGACTTGGTTGGTCCTATACAAACATCCCTGTACAGAGAAGGACCCGATATATCCTTACAATTGGTTGACCTACGCCACACTTACCCATAGGCATAACATTAGAAGATATTGACACCAGACCGTGGCTAGGCTTTGCTTGATGTTTAACTCCAGATTGGTTTTCCCCGTGAGATATCTTGACGGAACCAAGCACACATTCACATCTGATCTTATGCATGAAATTTAAGCAACTACTTTCCATAAAGCTCACCACGACCCCTTACCACCCAGCATGCAATGGCTTAGTGGAGAGATCAATGCTAGTTCTGAAGATGATGTTAAGAGATGTGTGAGGAGCGTCCTCGAGTTTGGACGATATGTCAATGCACTTCTGTTTGCGTACCGAGAAACCCCTCAACTTCCACTGGGTTTTTCACCGTTTGAATTGTTAATAACGGTCGTTCTGTGAGATTTCCTCCTAACTATTCTGAAGGGCTATGGCTGATACATTGAAGAACAGAAACAAAAACACTTATCAGTACATCCTTGACCTTCAAGAATAGACTCCATAAACATGTGACTTGCAGAGAGGAACTGAGAAAATCTCAAAGAAATACAAGTCTTACTATAACAAATGTGCCAATCGAGAAAATTCTCAGTAGGAGATGAAGTTGAAATCTTGTTACTGCCCACAGACCATAATAAGATGTTTGATGATTGGGAAGGGTCCATTTACAGTTGTGAAGAAAGTTAGTGACCGGGACTACAAGATGACCTTGGACACACTTCTAAACCTTCCATGCGAACTATTAAAGAATATTACAGACGGAAAGATTGACCAGCCATCTACTGTTACTGCAGGAATCTTTGAAGTAGCTTTGCAACTTCAGTGATGGAGAATGAAGCTGATACTGATGAAACTATGGATGGTCTGGTAATTCCTATGTCAAAATGAACATTTTATTGCAACTTCCAGCATGAAGCAGACTGATACTGTGTCATATGTCACATATGCCAACGACTTATCTGGTGAACAACGTCATCAAGTCAACAAAGTGCTGTACAAGTTCAGAGATAGATTGACAGATGTACCCTGAAAACAACATTAGTTTACCATGACAGCATAATTGACTTACCAAGCCAGTTCGTAGTCGTCCTTATCCTGTACCACATGCTTGTGTAGACCGCTCAAACAAGAAGTGAAAGCTGATGTTTAGAACTTAGATGTTAGTGAGGATCGACAGTCTTCTGCGTCCCCTTTATGTTTTGGTAGTGACGATTGATGGTACCTACCGAAGTTGCTGTGATACAGGAAACTCAACCAAATCACAATTTTTGATGCTGAGCCCCTCCAGTACCTATGAAATATTCTCCAAATTAGCTGCTGATCATTTCTTACAAACTGCATTTTTGAGCAAGGCTATTGCAAGTGCCAATGACTAAGAAGCCAAGAAGTTTTACAGCATTCATCACACATGATGGACTTTATAAATCAGTTCAAAGTATTAGGCCATTTGGCTTAGTGAATTCATCAGCGACATTTTCTAGAATCATGAGAAAGATGCTCAGAGGACTCACTGTGTCGACAACTATCTCGCAAAAAAAAGAACGCCTATCCTTATTCACACTCCAACATGGGATGAGCATATTGAGAAGTTGACCGAAGTATTCCAGAGATTTAAAGATGCCAATATGACAGCCAGACCTTCGAAGTGTTTATGTGGGATCTGACAAAATAGAATTTTTTGGGCCATGTTGTAGTCAAGGGCGGTTGCACCAAATCAGCAAGTTGGATGCCTATCAGAGCTCTCCACGACCAAAGGAAACCAAGACTCACTTCGTTTCAACTGCTTGGATTAAACTCACCTACTACCGACCTTCATACCCCAACTTTGCTTGTTATTAGCTGCTCCTCTGACGGACAAGACCAGAAAAGGGACACCATCAAGAATTGTTTGGGGTGAGAACCAGAAATTGGCATTCAACACCTTGACTTCATCACCTTCCTTCATCTACCTGATATATAACCGTCAATTCATCCTTAGAAACCGACGCTTTCTGATGTGGGATTGGAGGTGTTCTTCTACATAAGTTCCATGGGAAAAGTTTCCCAGAGCCTATGCCACAAGACGCTCAATAGTTCACAGAGAACTATTCCGTGATGAAGAGGAAAGTCTTCAGTAGTCTTGGCACACAGAAGTTTGAGCTTACCTATAGCGGATGTGAGTTTATTTTGAGACGGATCATCATCCTTTATTGTGTAGGCAGCGTGTCCAAAGTTGCCACAGCCGCTCAGCGTTGGGCCTTGCATTGCAGCCTTTCAGGTACAGAATGTGCGCACATCAAAGGCAAAGACAATGTTGGGGCTGATTATCTTAGCAGGTCTCATGATGATAAGTAAATTAATGCTGTAAGCTTTCTATCATCCTCTTTGTTTTGCAGAATATGACTTTAGAATCTTGTGACAAGGAAGGTTAGTAATGTCACTTTCTATGATTTTGTTACTTTTATATTTGAATTTTAGGAAAACTGCATTGTAACATTTTTCTTAAGGGGAGAAGTGAAGTGGCACCAGATAAAAAGGTTTTTCCCTAACTTAAGCAAAGTTTTTCCTCCATATTTGGGTAACTGAGTGGCTGGTGGGATTTTACAATGCATAATTTAACAAGTTATTGTGCTACTCCTTCAAGTACCTGCATAATGTGCTTATGCATTGATTTATAAATCATGATCCTTTGTGAAGACACTACAGGTTGCACTCCTTGATCAGTGCAGTCTATTATACCACATCAACAGAGTAAGATGTGCCTTTGGATCCTGGTTAATATTCAAAAGTTACCTATTTATTAAGTTTGTGATGTTGTGAGGCAAAATTATAATCCAAATTATAGCCAACCTGTATATCATAATTTGTGATTCCTGCACATAGCTGCTGCTTCCTTGCATTTTTAGTCAAGAAACTTAGCGCCGTGGTTTCTAAAATCGCCTAGCTTCTTCATAGCCATTTGTACACAGCACAGCGTAAAGCATTCCTTTGGATATTGGTTCTCTTGGTGCCTTGATCTTGCCGTTTTTCCGCCACTGACTTGGTAGATCTCTTGAAAAGAGAACTCTCGGGTAATGTAAATATAACTTGCTATTTTGTATTTGTTCTTACGTTATTAATCAATATAGCTAGTGGTAAAAGATGGTTCACATAATGTACGATTTTTGGTCCAAACCAAAGTTTATGGAGTTTGATTGTGCTACAATTAGTCATGCTTAAATACTGCACAATTGATAATACAATTGCTTAATATTTGCTAATCGCAAGTTTTAGCATTTTGAATATCTGAAACAAAAGTAACAGTTAATCACTGCAGTAGTTTAATCGGAGGATTTTGTTTGAGAACTTACCAAATGTAATTTTTAGCATAATAGCATGTCTCTCAAAGTAACATGATGCTATGTGAAGTTGACATATACATTCATTCAGTGCAAGAAGTTAGTGTCTTTTTGTTTATAATCAATTAAAGGGGGGGCTGTGTTCAAAGAGGTCCTTCCTAATACTCTTGCAGTATGAAATAATATTTGATGCTTTAAAGTATTGATCTTGCATCAAATCAGACTAACTTTGCATGAAGATGCATGACTCTATTGACTCTCGTGCAATTGGCAGACGAATTGGAAAGATTGATTTGTCAATATAAATATCAGAAGCATAGTTTAGCTGACATGGTATTTACCAAATTCAGGTATAATATTTTTATACAGCCGTATTATCCCTGTGGTTCAAACTTGTGAGTGGAGACTTTTTGTGTCCACCGTGGACTGATCTTCATGACAGTTGCAGGCCTAACTCCGACAGTCATCCGACCTCTTCTGGTCTTATGAGCGACCTTGAAACTTCTTTTTGAACTGTAAATCCTTGTGAGCCCTCACAATGAACACAATAATGTATGCATACAAATAAATTTCCAGAGAATCTCTGAGAAATGTTTTTTGGGAATTGCTTTAAGAGAAACTAGTGGATATTTTTAAGAGATGTTTTCAACCCTGCTATTCAAGCAAACTTAAATCAAAATGAAACCTAGACATATGGTACAACAGTCATCTTAAATTTAGAACATCTTTGGGATACATGATACCATAGTTCAGGTGTGTACACTATTGTGTTTTTTTTATAAATAACTTGAATTAACTCATGAGATATCCCAATTTATAACATGGTCAACTTGTTGTGTTTTGTCTCTCCTCTCAGTCGTTCATGGTTTCTCCTACTGGCACTTTTGTCAAGGGAGTTGAATTATTTTACTCATGACCAAAGACAATAAATATTAGTGAAAGAAAAAATGAACAAATATGATCGGTTTAGAAATAGGGGCAAAAAATGATTTTGCGCATGCCAATTTGGGCTGAGAAGTAAGCATTTTGTCGCTTTGTCCACAATAATGCAATAAACAGTAATTTTTAAAAATTCTAAAAATTTCCCAGTAAAAATAATCAATTTTACAGTATTATATACAGTATTCTGTGGTACTTTTTTATAGCAATTTAATTTAATATTTTCTAAAAAGAAATTAATTATAAACCGCTTGGAAATGTAGTGGAGTTTCATTAAGAGTTTGGGAATGTGTAGAGAATAAAAAAATAAACAAAAAACAAAACACTGACGACCACACCAACCTTTTAAACAGTCCAAGAAGCTTGATTCAGCGTTAAATGTCCCTGCCGGCTTATCATAGGATGCCTCCTCCAACACCAACGGAAAACTATACATCCTAAGCAGAAATTGCTCCACCAGACATCGTCGTAGCGAGCATGCAAGAGCGTAGCTGCCAAGTATCTAATGTGAAGACCCTATGTCTGGACCGATCCCTGCTGCCAACCGCCTTAAATTAGAGAAAGTTTCTAAGCAAGTCCAACCTCTGAGACAGTCTCTAAGGAGCTCGATAGAGTCGCCTTGTGGAAATAAAGACTTGCCATCAACCAAGTAAACATCTATTTGTATTGAACCTGTGAGCATCTCCCACCTGGAGCTGACTCCTCATGGGCTGAAGGGCGAATGCCTCAACAGATTTAGAACAGAATTGGCCGATCTAAGGTTTCCTTGCAGAGGCGGGACTACCTAGGGGTGCTGGAAGCAGATCAGGAACCCTCCGTGGTTTGTGGAACAGCAACCACAGACAAATGGGAACATATCTGTGGTCCTGCCCACTGCTGGGACAACAATGCACAAACAAGGACCTTGCGGAATTCAGTTAAGCAGCCAGACATTTTACACACCTCTCTGGCCTGGGAATCTATTTTGAGAACACAGTGTTTGGACACGATAAGAAGAGAAGAACCGAAATATTAGACATTGAAAATGTGATTGGCAACCATTTTGAAAAATGGTCACCATGGCCGCCACAGTTCAAATATTGCGGGTCCTGTTTTGACATAATGGTTGTGTTTTGTGGTCCATATTACGCGTGTTTCTCGTTCTGTTTTCCAAACACCATTGTCACCATCACTCAACATATGTTACGAATCTGCATGCCCGTACGCTGTGGGGGGGGGGGGCACAAAGGTGAACAAAGGTCCACTTTTTGCTGAAGCTTTTGATCAAAAAATTTCAAAAGTGAGAAATTTTTGGACAAGTCAGTCCACTTTTTGGTGATAAAACATGTTCAAAATCAAAAAAGGACGCATTTTAGGGGGTTTAGGGTCCCACTTTTTTTACCAAACAGGTCCACCCTTTTTCGAAAAAGTTCAATTTTTGCGAAAAAGGTCCACCTTTTTTCAAAGTCCCGCACCCCCCAAAAAAATCCTACGTACAGCCCTGTTAATTGCAATTTTACAAGGGTAAAAAAAACCTGTAAAAAAACAGGGATTTGACTGGCACCTGGGACTCACAACGTGCAGAACGAAAATAACCATAGCCGTAAAAATACAAACCCATTGCAGGGAACGTAAAATAACGGCGTAAATCACAGCTTTCAAAGCGTGTTTTTTTGTTTTTAACATTGTTTAAAATAAACACTAATTAAGAATTAAAACGTTATTACAATCCTCGACCAAATTTTCACGGTGTCGCTATGGCATCATAAACGTTGTCATTTATACGTTACCACGTGGCTGTAAAAGAGTTATATTTCAGGCAAACAATTTTGAAGAAAAAAAAGGCAAATAAACAAAGGGAACTGAAGATAAAAGTTTTTAAACCAGTTAGACACTTTTTTTATATGTAATGTACACATTCTAATGTTGCCATTATTTTACTCAAATTAAATGATCATATGAGTCAACTTACGTAAAACATGTACCCAGTTCCCTAAATAGATTCGATTTTAATGACGTTACTTACGAACCTTATTTAACGCAATTTATAGATAAACCATTTTTATATTTCATATTCCTTACATTAAAACAAATAAATAAACACGATATTAACGATGGTTTAGGAAAAATAATCACGTCATGTTAGAAAGTCCTCCTATCCATTTTTTTTTCAAACTTTGTCCTTTTTTCTAATTTATAGCAACTTGTTATTACATTTTGTCCTGCGTCCAAAAATTGTAATTTCATGTTGGGTATAGGTAATTTACAAGTGTGATGATATTGAATAATTGGGTTTATAAGGATAAATCCGTAATTTAAAGGTAAAGTCTGTTAAATTAGAACTTTTTCCAGTGTACTCAATCTTCGTACTCGTACTCAATCCCAAGTCCATGTACTTATAAAAGTTACTCATATAATACTACACGTCCTATTAATTACATGTCAATAAGCTTCAACAGTATTACTTTAAAGGACAACCGTTGCGTACCAGAATCGTGAAAATATTCACGGCGCGTGCTCAGTGCAGCGTTTTCCTGATGATTTCCTTTCTTAATCGAATTAATGCCCGGGGGGGGGGAGGGGCACCTCAACCTAAATCGTTGTCATCCGCGAGCAGAAAAACGCGGGAAAGGGTAGGGTTTTTCACAAAAACCGGCGGCGGCGCGGGACCTGCACGGACCGTCGGAAAAGGGGTCACAAAGACCAAGCAAATGACCAAAAAGGTAATCATTCTCGCACCTCATCAAGTCATCTTTTAGGGTAGCCAATGCGGATACGGCCCCTTCTTACCGAAAAAATATAAATGCGATAATCACACTTACTTAGAGGTAGACAAAAATCCTGTAACGCATGATATTAAGCCCAATTTTTATCCCGCGCCTACGCGCGTTAAAGAATCACAGAGACGCAGATTCACAGTGCAGGGCAGTGGGCTTCTCTCCGGGCATATCTTTGAGATGACGATTCCTTTTGTGATTGCCTGATCATCACTAATTGTTCTACCTTTATATGCTAAACGTACAAGCATGTGCGCAAACATCCATTGAATTTAAAAGCGGAGCTCGTTTATAAGGAAAAATGTTACTGTCTCGAAACACCAACATAGACCAGTTAAATTGACTATGGTCCTTTCTTCCGTCAAAAATGGATCCAAAACTTAACCGCGAAGACGGTCCGCTTTGTATTTTGGCGGGCCGCTAATTTTTTTTCTCTTTTTTTTTTTCATGCACCCAGTACCCAACGCAAATTACACAAAATGAAAATTACATTAAACTAATTTACTCAATTTTGGTAAATTCTATTTTTAATAATTTTCTTAAAATCATTTTTAAAATCCTCTTCCGGAGTTACTTTTGGATGCGTAAACGCGGATTTCGGGCATTTTTTTGCCGATTTAATTGGGTGGCTGCCCTTATGTGGTAAATCGTGTCGAAATGGATGTCTTTAGCCTCTTATACATGTCCTATCTGTTATGTGAGTGATGTCATTTATGTGTAACCGATCTCTGTTCTTCCATGGCCTAGACTCATCATTTCACGAGTCAAATTGAAAAAATGTTCAAATTTTTTAAAATGTGCCCGTGGCCCGCCCATTAAGGGTATGCTTTTAGGGTTTTTCCGTGTCAGGGGTAGTCCTGATGAAGGAGAAGATATCCGCGTTTTAGGGTCAGATCTGAAAGTTCCTGCTCGAGGATTACAACCCGGGAAAGTATGGTAAAAAGTGGTCCCCGCCGGGAATTAATGTATCCATGTATCCCAGTGTTTATATTTTTACATATCTTGCCTATATATATGAGTGGGCGGGCTGGGTAGTTGCCTTATCCACTCGCCTTTCACCAATGCGGCGCGGTTTCAATCCCCTGTGGAGCCTGTGTCGTACGTGAATGTTTGGTTGCCGATCATACCCGTCCCTCGCAGGTTTTCTGGCGAGTACTCTATTCGGTTTCCTCCGCATCTAAAATCGGACTTCTTTCCCATAACCTTTCCTTGTCATTTTCTTGTTATACTCCGTTGTTGTTGGTTGCAGCCGAAGGCGCTCCACAGCGGCGCATTGGAGCACTTCGTGGATTTGTGCGTGTTATAAGAATTAAATATTATATTATTATTACTACCTAACTAGGACGCCCGCCGGCAATACTTTGTGGAAGATGTCATGCTTTTAACAGAGGGTGCGCAATTCTTATGAAATATGCATCAGTTTTATAGCCGCTTTGATAGTTTTCTTTTTTGCTCCAGTCGTGTCCAATAAATGCATTCTCTTTTGAAATATTAAATTCTGCCGATATTTTACAGTCCTAGGAGGCGTTTAAACTATCCTGACCCTGACGGCTGACGATGCCTTCTGGCAATGAAACTTCAGAGTCAAACTACTCTATTTGAGAGTGCGTGTGGTCTAGTGGAAAAAGTCAGGACTCGTATTTTAAGAGCGTGAGTTCGAGCCTCGTCGTGGCCCCACGTGTTTTTGTGTCCCTGGGGAAGATACTTAATCTCAATGCCATCGCCGACCCAAACCGAAACTGGAAAGCTGTCATGTTAGGGGGATCTTAACATTCGAGTGCTCATCGGATGGTTGCGTTTGGCCGGGCGAGCCCCTAGATGAAGCGAAATGATTGTGACGATTTCTAATGGGAGCGTAATAATAATAGTCACCAGCACTTGGAGACTGTTTACGTGATAAAGCCCAATATAAAAAAATGGATTATTATTTTATTATATAGGCAGAAAGGTATCCTTTGTGTCTTTTGGCATAACTCAAGAGGTCTTTTTCTTCAAACAGTATCTTTGGTCCTTTTGCATACCTCAAGAAGCGTTTTTCTCTTCAAACATATAATTTGTGTCTATAACTTCAAGCTCCCTGTTTTCTTCGAACGGTTTACCTGGTGAGTCACTCAACAGCACAAGGAACTGCTTAGAGGGACTGAACCTCCAATAAATTGGTGGGATGGCGAAATGCCCAAAAGCCCTAGAGAAAAAAAATGAAATACACAGTTTAAAAAGTTACTTGAGCAACAATTTTTATTCATCCAACACGGTTCATGACCGCGTTTATGACATACCAGCAAGGTTTTTTAAAGGAAGCCGAGTAACCTGATCCTGTTATGGGGAAACCTTGCAACTACAGCTCTACGTCGTAAGGGGGGTCTCCTAGTGCCGACTAATCGAGCTACCAGCAACATGTCACATTTCTTAGGGGGGGAAGCTTCTGCATGCCATTTTTTGCTTGCAATTTCAATACGATTGTGGTTTCTTAGCGCAGATACCGAAGGATCTTCTCGTTACAGAGCGAACAAACAATTGCCAACTGGAGTGGACTGGGTGTGACATGAGACTCACAAATAGAGTGTCCAGTGAAATGGGACGATATGGAAAAATGCGAACAGGCAAAGCGTACTAAGTCAACGAGCCTGGTCTGCTTTTTGCAACAGGTATTTTCACTTTTAACCAATATGGGGGTGGTTGAGTAGGGTGTCGGGGGGTGATTCGTTTTTTTAGCAAGTTTAAGGGTCACTTTGGCGGGGTGGGTGAAGTGCTTGTTGCGAAGGGTGGCTCTGTTATTGGGGGTAAATAGATTTATCGCGGGGTGAATGCTGTTACTGTCTTATTTTAAAAGGGGGTGTGGGTGGTCAAGCATGGTGACCGGATGCTGTTTGGGTAGCAGGAGTCGAAGTGAGAGTGAACAGTACGAATGATATCTAGAAGACTTCTTGAAATGGCTAGTTCTAAATGGGGTTTTGTTGAAAGCCATATGCAACTGGCCGAAATTCAGTTGATGCAATAACCTTTCTGTGGCACGAATCACTGTCCTATCGGCCTTTAGGTTTATTTTATCTGTAGCAGCATACAAAATAAATAATCTTCCTTTATCGTCATCCTCTAGCGATATTCACATCCTGCTTATATAAAACCTATTCACACATTTTGGCCCTTTAAAATTACATGAAATTTTACAAAAATGGGATGTCTCCAAGAGAAACCAAATCTATATTTGACAACGAAAAGAAGAAATTCTAAGCCCCTGACGAAAAATATTACGTTACGTTTTAATATGGAAAATATATGTATTATCACCTTTATTCTTTTAAAAAAAGGTTTTTCTTTTTTTAAAACATTTAACCAATAAACACCTTTAAACATGACCATTTCTATTGTCTATAGCCTACAGCAGTTTCATCAATTAATTTAGTGTTGACTGGTCTCATTGTTGCGGACATTTCCATATGCGGTTATTTTCTCATCTACCAACAAAAACGTTGTCGTAGTCTGCCTGCAAAACCTGCCAAATCCACTTGATAACCTTCAAATTTGCGATCAAATGGAAGTCCACGAGACCTGCCTCCTGCGCCATCCGGGTAATGTTTTTCTGACCCCTTTACTACTCCGCAGAAGGGCTGCTTCTCCCAAATCCATGATGAGGAACCGTGCGGGTCTCTGTTTCAGCGTTTATCCTTTTCCTATTCAGTCACAATCACGAAGAAGATCGAAGACATACCTCTGGAGTAACCGTCGTGTGAAGCATAAAGATTAGCATGCCCCATCCACTAGCCCATTAAGCGAATCACGACAGGCCGTGGTGTTCGACAAAAGCTGTCGCAGGTCTTCAATGGTATCGCCACTTGGGAAGCCGATAGCAGTGACAACGTGGATGAGGCGCCTTGATAACATGGTCAACCGGTTGTTCCCTGAAGGAGAAGAAAACATAACAACAAAAGTTTACAGGCTGGGGTGTGAAAACACCATTGGGTGTGGGTTTGTGTGTGTGTGGGTTGTGGTGTGTTGGGGGGGGTGTGAAAAGTGTTTTTTTTGATAGATTTCATTTGTGATTAGAAAATATGTGGAACGAAATTAGTTACCTCACAGATGTAAAAGTTGTCTTGTCCCGGCAAGTAGCGATTGAATGGTTAAGTAGGGAGGTGTGATGGGGGGGGTGTATATCTTGTTCATTGTGGTTGGACCGCATGGGGACTAAGGGTAGTACAACATTATGGCGAAGTGTGGGTTAGTGGTTTTATGGCCAGAGTGGCGTATGCAATGGGGGGTGTGGTGGTAATTGTAGGTGGTAAAGTTGGAAAGCAAGAAAATGTCAGTTCACATTAGCAGGGTGGTCCTCCCTAAAAATTGAAAAGTTGCTTTGGGATTGTGTGGGTACTAGGGAGTTTAGGGAGGCATGTCGCCGGGGGTGCAAATTGGGCCGGTCCTACGTGGAAGTATTAATGGGGTGCTTGAAGAAGGGCGGGGTGGTGGCTGGTGTTCCTTTTTGCTGCGTAAATGTGCGGGTTGGGTTGGGGTACTTTCTAGAGTTTCCTAGTAGTAGCAATGACAAATCAGCCTATTGTTTTATATTGAAGGTAATCAAGTGGTACAAAGACAAGAAAGAAATCTAATGTGGGGGGGGGCTGGGGGAGCTTTGGTCGGGCGGGATGATGAAATCCCTACATATGACACATGCTATATGGGGAGGGTGGGGGGGTGGGGTAGCCCGGGGGGGGGGCGGGCTGGCCCTAAAATCCTGGGGGCGGATGGGCGCCGTCGTTGCACCTTAAGCAATGAATAGCATAACAGACACGCACACGCACTCACGCATGCACACACACTGGGGCGGCCCCCACCATGACACAATCTACGAACCATGGTCCTCCCTATTCATCACCCTCGGTCACATCCTTTTCCGGTTGCTAACCTGCTTCTGTTCTGAATAAGGGGGTGCATAAAGGTGTCAATAAGCAAAAACAGGAAAGCAATAATTTACATGTGACGAGAGAGCGGTATTATGGCCAGCTCAATAAAGAATCTGCGTTGCTCGTTCAATGATCTAAATGACGTCGTCTTTGGTGTCATCGTGTCTGAGGTGGCATAAAAATGCGAACCACGAGGGCGTTGGTGACGTCACCTTCCAGCTAGGGTTGGCGTTCTTCACTTTGATTGTATATTCAAAATAATCATGGATTACCCTCTAGCGTTGGGAAATTAAGCTTAGGAAACAATTGTATGAGGTTATACTTTGGTTATGTTTGTGGGGGTTTTTGTCATGGTTAAGGCTCGATGACGGTGGGTAACGACGACGAAAGACGGAAGCGCTAAAAATAGTGGGGGCGATGAGTGCTTTTTTTAACGTATGAGGGGGGGGGGGGGGGGGGGTCCCCAAGTCCCTATAGGCAGTGCGTGAACCGCCTTACTGGGGGTGGGGGGGGGTGGTCTGCTGCAGATTCCACCCATGCCAATGGTCACAAATAAAGTAAACTGGATACACAAGGGGGCCCACACCTCATGGATTTCTTTTCCCTTTTTTGTTGGGGGATTGAAAGGATATTCATGAAAACCTAAAATCCTGAAATTTGAGCTCGTGTACCTGGGCTTTTCGTTTTGCACACCTACATCCATTTTAAATTTGAGGGGGGGTCACCTCAAAACCATGTACCGGTGTGAATTCAATATTCAGAGGGGCCATAAGTAAAAGACTACAACTACAAACCCCTCAGTATCTTCATCAAACTTGGGGCATCTGGATAACCTTTTTGCATAATTGCAAAATGTGAACAGAAAAAATGAACCTTGCCCAATTAAAAATAACAGGGGGGGGTTCAAAAATGGCCCCCAAAACCCCTCCCGGACCATACTTTGGGTGCCCATAAGTCAAAAGTAAGATTGATATAACTTCCCAATTGGGCTGGTGAAAGTTATTTTGAAAAATATACGTGTGTACATCATTATCTTATATCAGCTTAATATTGGAAGATATATGCTGTCGCAAAATCAAAAAGTCCATCACTTAAAACCTTGACTTAACCCCCCTAAAATCAATGTCATAACATTTTGCAGCAGCACCAAGTTCTGCTTGAAATAGGTTTACGAGGGGCCTCTGGCTGACGTTTGTGTACAAAGTTTCAAATGAACATTGTGTCCTAAAACTGCCATAAATGTAGGTAACAGGCTTCAAAGAATCTAAACTTTCAACTAATATCGACAAAGGTTCCATTGAAATGTACACATTGCTGAACTTTTTGCAACCTGGGTATTCCCCCCCCAAGTGCAGTTTTCAGACTTTACCCAAGTTTTGGACCTTGTAGAACTCTAACATGAATCAATATCATCACCACATCAACCTTATTAGCACCTCTCCTAGGTAATGGACCATGTCAGCTTGGTGTCTTGTTGGTAAGGAAGTTACAACACTTTAATTATTCTAATGAAGGAGATAGTAAAAAGTGAACGGTGCACGTTAACCAGTTTGTGCAAGGTCAGGTTTCCTGTGTGTTTCAATGGGAATCTTCTCTCAAAACTGAATTACTGAAGTAGGGGGGCTTTTGAAGACGCAGTTACTCTTAGAAGACACGTAGCCAACCACAAAAATGAAACTTTGCCAAAAAATATTAAGCACGTACCCACCTCAACTATTTCAAAAGTTCAAGCAGAATTTGGTGCAGAATGTCTGACATTGGATTTTAAGGGGGTCCGAGTCAAGTTCAAATTGGAATTTTTACTTTGTGCAAACAGCTATATTTCTTCCAACGAAGCTGATTGAATAAGTATAGGATTGTACACCAGGGTAGTATTTAAGATTACTATCCTCCAGCCCAATTTTGGAAGTTAGCACTTCTTTACTTTTTGACTTATGGACCCCCCAACATGGTCCGATGTTTTTGGAGCCATTTTTGACCCCCTGTTATGTTTAAATTGGGGCAAGGTTTTTTTTTCTCTCTGTTCAAATAGTTTGTGCAATCTGCCGCAAAGGTTATCCAAATGCAGTTTGAAGACTGAGGGGTGTATTCTTACTTATGGCCCTCTGATATATGATTTGACACCGGTACATGTTTTTTCGGTGCCCCCCCTCAAATTTAAAACATGCCTGTAGCTTGAAAACGAAAAGAGGTCAGGAGAGCCTCAAATTTTTCAAGAATTTCAGTTTCTCATGAATATCTTTCATACAAAAACACCAAAAAGAAAGAATTCCATGAGGTGATGGTGTACTCGATTTGTTGAATTGGCATGGAAATGACCCTACTAAATCACAATTACCACCAAAAATAGCAAAACAGTTTGACACTTTCAAGAATTGCCCTTTTCCAAGAAGTGTACTCTCTCCGTATTTTTTATTATGACATAACAGAATTGTATTAAGCTTCCAAAACTCGATAAAATTCAATTTTATTTCTAATGGAGCTGTTTACCCCCTTCAGCTGGGTTGTTTTTTCCAGCCCTTTAAAGTCTGGTCGTACAAATCTGTGTCTCAGCACTCTCCTGAAGGTGTCCAGCAATCCTTTGTTTGACCAGGTCCTTCAATGAATGCAGACACATCATTCACAACGATTCCAGGGAACTCATAATCTGCTTTACTATATGAACACCATTGTAAATAACTTGTTTTGAACTATAATATATCTTGGTGCTGCTGAACGTTTTGCGGGTACCACAAGGTAATTAAAATCATCGTTGAAAAATTGGCGGAATATATACAATATTTTTATTTTTGTTTGTTCTTGCTTCCCCTTTTGTTGTTTTGTAAAGAAACTTTGTCAAAAAATCAAATTGTAAACCGGTACGATAAAAGGAAATTGATTTAAAAATTAAAAACGCCACTATCTTACTCATCTTATTCTTTTTTCCCATCTCTAATACCCTTTCCTTTGCTTTTATTTTACTTTTTTTTTCCTTTGAAAAATAAACTTCTAAAGATTTTATTTTAATGTTTTTTCTTGGAACTTTTTAAGATTTTATTTCATTATTTTAGATTGTAAGGTGTTCACACTCAGCATCAAAACACTGATTTGAGTGAAATAGGCACAAATAAAGAAAAACGATTGAAGAGTATTACAAACTCAACAAAAAAAAGGAATACAAAAATTAAAAGGTTATGATCCAAAGAACCGCATTTGATGAGTCTGGATCTTATCCTCAGTTTTGAAATTACTCCCTGGAAATACAAAACATTTTTAATATTTTTTACGCGTATTCCTGTCCCGACCTATTTCTCAGTCAGGGATCGTATTGGCCACATTTGAGCTATTATGCAAACAGATATCAACGTTTAAGAACAGAACTTTTTCCTTTCTTTGTTTTATTATCACATATTTTAAAATAGTCCTGGTTGTACACTAATGGATTGAACCGGGGGATCTCAAGTTTTGGTTTTGTGTAGGGACGGCCTCTAGAGTCTGGAGTAGGAACCCTAGTTATAGTCATTTTCCAAAAAAGTCTCCCATAACTATGCCTAGCCATAAACCAGAGCTGTCAATTTTGGGCGGGGGGGCCAAATTTAAACTAAAAAACCCATTTGAACATTTTTTTCCTCAAATATATTTCTTACCATTTTGGCTTCTATTGACTAATTTTTTTCAATCATTTGAGAAAATTTTTGAAAAAAAAAGACCCTGCTAACCAAATTTGCATGAAACAAGGGTCATGATATACCATAAGTGAAAATAGACCGATGGCTATGAATGGCACTCCTCCTGCAATCGTCATTTTTGTTGTACCCCCTCCACCCACCCGGGGAAGTGAAGAAAAGAAGCTGGATGTGTCCATCCACTGACCAAGGTCTCGCTTGACTTCTTGCTATCTCTTAGATGATCTTATGTCTCAGATGTGACCTACCTGTAAGCGGGAAGTAACATTTGGTACATATCATAAGGCTATCTACAGTCGATGAACGGTGTAAGAGACTGGATCCCTCATGGCTGTTTCTGGAACACCAATAACACCATTCCTTGTTGTTTTGTAGCGAGCCATACGGGATCATTTTACGACGTAAAGTTTGTCCAGAGGGTGAAGCCCGTTGTTTTACATACCAAGCCAACTTGGTATGGCCCTTACAACTGGACCATGTACATTTGATTAATTCGTTCTGTTTATGGGCACTTTTTCGCCACTTTCCTGTATAGGGAAAAATTTATACCACGCAATTTTGAAAGAGGTTTGGTCCACTGGTCCAAAGCCATAAGAGGACAGAGCTTATAAAATATTAAAAGTAAAGACCTTCATGAAAGAAGTCGTGACTCTGAGTTTCATGCCAAAAGGCAATCATCAGAGGACTGGATGGTGGTGATTTGGTTTCGTTATAGACATCAACTGGGGCGTATATAGCAACATTAACATTACAGTGTGAGTCAAAAAAGCATAGGAGGACCGTGATTGATTATTTTTTAATTATTCGAAACTAATTGAGCTTGATAAAAAAGTTTTAATATTCGAAACAAGCAAGCATGTTTCTTCTTTCTCCTCTTGGGTCTTCTTCCGCTCATTAGAAAAAAAAAAAAACACACTAAATTCATCATTCCTATCCTAACCATTATTATGCCTGTTTTGCCGAAAGAACCCCATTTATCAAGCCGTCCACACGGAATGCTAATGCTTGAATATGTTGTGAGTCCTGGAAACTGACTGTCACTGATTTCTCAAAAAAGATTAGCATGGTCTGCACAAAATCAATAATGAATAAAATAAAAAATCTGAAGATACTTTTTCAAAACACTTAACAGTCTTGGTGGAAAGGTATTAGATATCATGGCCCTCCATATCCAGATGCTACAACACACTGTTATTGTTGAAACTTCCTGGCAGACCTATTCTATCGTGAGGGTTCGAGACAATTGCCTTGCACTTTCCGCAAGGAAACCGTACACCTTGCAAACAGGTATAGATAGCAATGCGTCAGGAAATTCAATGAACTATGGAACCATCAGGAAAAGAAAACATGAAGCATCGGGAAGACGAGGACTGCCAGGGTAAACATTAGAATTTATATCAATGGGACCCAATAATTTCCCCTGCCACTCGCACCATATTCAAAAGTTTTCTGTGGACAGCTGGATAGATAAATGGGTCCTTCGCCAAAACAGGCATAACAATGGTTAAGAATGATCATTTCGGTGGTTCTTTGTTCTAATGAAGCGGACGACAAAGAACAGTGCTGTTGGAATATGTAAAAACCTTTTTTTTATCAAGTCATATAGTTTTTGAATTATAAAAAATAATCATCACGGTCCTATTTCTTTTGACTCACATCTTTTGATGCTTCAGACATGGAAGCACTTGCTGTATCAGTGTCATGGGGATCTGGAACAATCTCCCTCAAGCCAGCATCAGAAACCTGTTGGAAAGCATGCGTAGGAGATTGCACTGAATGCTTCCAAGCAAATGATGGACACACACTATGCAGTAGTGACATCCATTATTTCACTATGCTTGAAACTCTACCTTGCTGCAATTTCCCTGCTGTAACTGATACAGCAAGTGATTCCATGTCAGCGCATTTCACTGTTGTGTCAGTTTGCCAAACCTGCTTTGGTCAATGATAGGTTTTCAGAGTTAGAATATTGGGAAGTAATCTGTTGTGAAATTTTGGTTCATTTGATGGGCAGGATTTTAAGATATGACCTGGTGAAAAATGAGAAATTTCTTCTTGCGTTCCGTTTATATACGCTATTCAGGGCAATCGAGTTAGTAATTCAATGCATGGGTATTCACTGCTTTTCTGCTATGTACTTTTGCAGTCGGCATATTTCGTGAAATTATCACGTCGCTGGTCAGGAAAAATCTCGTATGTACATTTGACCTCTGATATCAAAAAACTCCTAATACAAAAAACAGGCCAAATGACAAAACCTCAAAATTGTAGTGTAGTCAATTAATTTGAAATTTACAGGGGGACACAAAAATGAACGATTGGAACGATTATTCCGCACAAAAAATGTTTACTTGTTTTAATTGATGCAGAGGCGAAATCCTTTTTGCTAATGGACGGTTTGATCCTTGTGATTCTAGGTGACCAAAAAATTACACATAATGGTTGTAGTATTGGAGCCCACTCTTACAAATAAGGTTTTTCATTTGACCTTTTTGAAGTTACATAAAAGTTTTTTTTCCTGCCCAGCGAACAATCAATAATCATTTAGTACCAGTTGATTGGATAACGTATTACTTTAAAGAACCAAATTATAAATAATAGGCTTACTTGCCAGTGATACAACCCCACCGTTGGTCTATTATCACAGGGCGCGGGTATATTGTGCGCGTAAATTGATTGATTTGGAATTAACTAGAGTCAAAACAAACTCGCTAAGTCAAGACCACGGCCTTTGAGTGGGTAAAATTATTAAGGCAAGCTACTTTGAAGAATTTGTTTTAATGGGTGTAATTAGTCACAATACACAAATATCACTCTTACCAAATGAACAATATCACTGTACAATTAAAGGCATAATTTGAAAGGACCTTAGTTACAAATCCAGAAACGAGAGGATGGCCATTCCTAAGTTGGTTAGAAAAGTAAGTTAACAACATAGCATTCTTATTGGGAGTCTAGGGTCTCTCAGATTGTTTGGATCTTCAGTTGCCAGCAGGCCGGGCAGCAAATCTTCTGGCTCCGAGAGGAGTAGCAAGATGTGGGTCATATCCTTCCACTATCAGTCTTTGTCCTGCAAGAAGAAGTTGTAGTCCATAAAAATTACCTTTAAGATCTTGGCCTAATTACGACCATTAAAAGTGTTAAATGGTAAAACCATGAAAGATTGTGTAACCAATAATTGGAATTTCTTAGCACAATGTCAATGGTGACTAAAATATGTGAGGCATGTGGTCCAGTGGGATACGACGACCGGCTCGTGATCTGAGGGTAGTGGGTTCGAGTCCACTGCGTCCAATGTGCTGTGCCCTTGGGCAAGGCACTTTACCGGACTTGTATCTCTCCACCAGGAGTGAAATGGGGAGATGTTACGGGGGGAAACATATGACAATCTAAGTGCTGATAGGTAGTGCGTAGTCGGCCTGGGCAGCAAACCTTAATGTGAAGCGACAGGTTCTGAGATTTCTCGATGGCAGCGTAATAATACTGGCCAGGCGCTTTGTATCTCAGGTTAAAAAGCGCAATATAAATCCTATGGTTATGGATAATTATATAATATGTAATAATGGTTCAAGGGTGACCTTGAAACATTACGCGACTATAGCGCTTTAACTAAGGTTGGAACATAGGCAAACACAATATAATCCTTATAGGAGACGAACGCGTTGGTGACATTTAAAACACAATTTGACTCTCG
>JAMKCH010035212.1:0-15593 GCA_023653785.1 Ophioderma brevispina | reverse complement strand
GGCGTAGGCTGAACCGTGTTACGGGGTTCCGAGACTAATATATTTCGTATATGATCCCAACCTCACCTATTGACTAATTTATCATACCATGACAAAAGTAATAATATCATTCTTACAGTTTGGGTTAGTTCAAATCAACGCACAAAATGCGCAGACCGCAATTTGTGCCGGGCTTGACTAGACTTCTAGGCTAAGCTAAGCCAGCCGTAAGCAACGATGCCATTACGTGTTTACTTGACAACAGATATTGCGCATGCGCATTTCTATTGACCAGATATATCGAGTCAGTAAATTGAGGCGATTGACAATGATATGGCTAGAATCTACTAGATGGTATGATAAATGTATATTCTTGCCAGCAAATATGTTCGAATGCTAATATGCCTCCAGCTATGCACGATAGTAAAGCAAAAATGTGTACTAATTGGCCGATATGACAGTGTGTGCTAATTATGTGGTGACTACATTTTGTTCATAATGCAAAAGGACCTTTCCTTGGCCTAAAAGTTCACTGGGTAATAGAAAAAATCTGAACTTCTCTGATACCAAAATCTCAGTGTTAATGGAGTACAAGTGTGTGTGTGTGTGGGTGGGGGGGTTTGCAGTCATACGTGTCACCACCTTAAAATGTACACATAGTCTTAATAGTTTATTTTATGCAGTTTGTTTCTGATCCCTTACGCTGGGTATGATACCCTTGAGGGTATGTTGGGTTTTGACTCCTTGAACTGACCTGGTGCCTGTGTGACCTTTGACATCTAGTACACCTATTGGGTGAATTGCAGTGCCACCTCCACAAGCTCCAGTGCAAAATCTGTAAATATTAAAAAGCGAGAGACAAATTATAAGTTGATACTCCCCTTAATGCAAAAATCAATTTTCCTCTACAGTGTCTTTTCTTACAGAATTTTTTTAAATGCTAGAAGGTAAAATAATGTACAGATATTTAAAAAATTCAATAAAAACTGCAGTTAAAAATTTTAAGATCCCCACAGGCAGGGTACTTATTTTTTTTAGTATCTGAGCATATTTTTAAGCTTAAAAACTAGCGAGTCAATTTCAAAGCTTAGTTTGATGTTTTAATCTGCTTTCTTGTCCTATGAAATCAGAAATTGAATGTTGGGTTGCTCTACAAACAGACTTAGGAGAACTTGCTGTCACTAGTTATCCTCTTTATGGTCTCTTTAATATTTACGTGTAAAACATTTGCCTTTAATGATGTTGGGCACATTACAGTTTCCCATGTTTTTAAAACAGAAACTGAATTACTATCAACATATTCACAAGATAGAAGTTGAAAAGTGAATTACAGAGGGGAAAATTCAGGAGAATAGACATTTTTCTCAAAATTAGACAGTTTTCATGTTTTTAACTTAGTAGGAGGCAGAGTAAGGAAGGGTAGTATGGTTGGGCAAGGCTCTTCGCAGGACTTTCCACCAGTGGTCCAGCTAGAATTTATCAAAAAATATGAGAGTCCTCTCTCACCCAGAATCCCCCAGGCGAATCCATGAGAATCCAGTTAGGTTCTCGTAAACTCAGTGGCATTACCAAACTTTTGTACATGGGGGGGGGGGGGAAGGCCGGTTCGGGTCAAACAATGGCATTTTCTGAGGAAGCCAATTTGGGTCTCCATAGACACTGCACAAAAGGTCAGTTCATTTGGGGGGTGGAAGGAGGGGCAAGGTTTCTGGAGCTGGTTGGGCACTCACCCCCCGGGTTGTTACGCCCAAGGCGAAATGCTAAACAAGTTGCACATGAAACTGAATAGAGTAGAATCTAAACTGAGGATATCCTAACAACACCTGTGAGAATCCAAATGACTCTCGTAGCTATCCACAAAATTCGACCAATGGTGGTCCAACTGGCTTTTCACTATAATTGCACATTATCAAGTTAGAAATTTTAGTCATATAGGCCTAAGATACCAACCATCAAACTTTACTGTCAAGGTTGGGCCTGCCAGAACTATTCACATTTTCAGGTCAAAGAGGAAAACTTCTCTTAGCATTAACCATTGAACCTTGGGTTATTATGTAATGGAATGGATTATCCTCTTATGAGCCTTGTTGAGTATATAAGTGTAAAGCTTGGAACCAAAGTGCAATAACCTAAACACCATTAGCCATTGCAAGTTGTTATGAATAGAGAGATGGGGGGAGGGGGAGAGACATGAGAGGACATAAGAGTCTTTACCAAAAGAAGAGCATGGGGACCCCCCCCCCCCCTTGAGCCTCTTTCCCCAGGCCCAGGAAACCAAAACGGCCAGAAACTGTAGAATTTTGCCATTAAAGGTGCTGTTCCGATTTATAAGTATATTGCATTCTCTACTGATGAGAGCCTCCTGGGCACTTGCACATACACCCCTCAAGTACCGTGGGAAAAATACTTGACAAGTTTTTATGGTGAAGAATAAATCATATTTCAAAGCCAATATTCAATAATGTGATGATATGATGTTAATTATTAAAACGGAGGTTTTTTTTTAACATTACCCTGAAAAATGAAATGGATTTGAGAGCTCAAATGTTTTTTTTCCCAGGACGACAACGAAGAAAAATATGGCTTTCATCTGATACCCAAAAAATCGATACTACTTCGGGTAAATCGGGGGGGGGTTCCAAATACGATCGGAACCGCACCTTTAATTTTCAGATTATTGCCCATCATCGAGCACAGCGGTTTGACCATGGTCAATTGTCTCTTTTATTTCTAGAACAATTTTAAGCAGTGACAACACATTTTGACAACTGATACAGGTAGGGACATGCAAGGGCATAGCTCCTGAAAAAAAAATCAGACATTGCAGGAATCTTGCCATATGGCCTACAAGATCAATGATTGGATATAATGCCCATTATGCTATATGCCCATGCTTCATATAAAGGGATGTTGGAAAATTAATTTTTTTGAGAAAAATTCATATTTGCCCAAAATGAAATTTCACAAAAAATTTACCACCAGGATGTAGTTAGTGAATAAATAATCCAAATCAGTGGTCAAAAGTGTGTTGCCAGTGATAATTAATATCTGTTTTAATTCTGGTTTTGTCATAATAAATGAGACTTTCAAACAAACTGTGTGCAGAAGTGCACTTTCTCCCTCCCAACCCCCCCCCAACCCCATCCATCAGAAAAAATATTTTTGGCACTGCTTACCGGGAAGCTACTGGTTAACCCTTTCAACCCTGGTTAAATTCTGTGGATTTTGAGATAGTATGACCAATGACATTTGGCAAGCCATCTCAAAAACTACTGCCTAAGACTAGGTTTGTTTGTGAACTTTATTTGACTCACTCTTCATGCCGATTTCAAGGATCGCCATATGAAGTGCACCAATTTAAAAAATAACATAATTTTCGAACAAACGACCAGGGCCTGGGCTGACATTTTCAAAGGTGTTGTGAAAAATTAAAGGTTGCAAAGATGAGATTTTGAGGCCACACAAATATTGTGTCATAATCACGGTAATTTTCCATAGATTAGACACTCAATAGATTTCTTACCTGTTATTAGCGACAGAAATATCTTAAAAGAGGGAGGAAAAAAGTGATTTTGATTCGCTTATATTTACAAAACTGTTTAAAACATAGGCGAAATTAGTATTCTGCTCCTATACGAAATTAGAAATTTTAACAAATATTTGTACCAAAGAAACATTTCTCAGCTTAATCCTTCAAATGGGTATATGTTGATGAAAGCTTTACACACGGCAAAAATCAGAACCAGTTCGATTTTTTTTAGGGACCCACCTCGTATGTGAAATCTCTCGTTTGCCCTTTAGTAGTTTTTGGTGAAAAAGATTGAGTATCATTAGCACCTTGTTTGTTACTTAGTGTGAAGACACATCCACTGCCTTGCGGTGCCAGCCCGGACAGCAGGTATTTTGCCATCTCTTGACCGGCAACATTGGGACCTCTGTTAAATGATAACAATAACATCTTATGAATTGAAGATGGTCTTCAGTGTTCAAATAGCCAGTTGATTTCAAATTATAAGTGTATTATATTTCTAGGATGAAGGATTTTTATTCAATCTTTCCCGGAGATGGCCAGCAACGCAAGTGTTGACAAAAAAAATGTTTGCCTTGAACGGTGACCGAACTGGCAACCTCTGTATTACTAGGCAAGGCACTCTCACCAATTGAGGCTAGCCAAGGCCATGGGTTAGTGGAGGAACACAGATATTATATATAGGTGTAGGTCCGACGAAATTGCAGGTTACAAGACTGTAACATAAATTACAATTCAGGAGCTGCGTGCTATCCCTCCCTTGTCATTTTGGTCACTTGAATGTGAAACAAATCTTAAATCCATTACTAACTGGTCTGCACGCAGAACAAGAACGCGACACACATATACACACACACATACTATTGGTCTTTTCACAATACACCACACCACCCACTGCCTATTTGGTTGCCGTTTCGTTTCGTACACATACCACTATTTTTTTTTTTTTTTTTTTTAAATCTACCGGTATACCATTTTTGCTGCTTGGCAAATTACCCTCCACACAATACTGCACTGTTTTGTAGTGAACCAGACATTTTGAAATTTACCCACTTATTAATGGCACCCTGAGCCAAAAAAAAACCTAGTCTTAAAACATACCTGAGCATCATGATGCAGTAGCCTATAAAATGATTGTCATTTCAAAGACAACTTCTTTACCACACTTTATATTATTTACCAATAGAATGGCACATTCATACCATTTTTATGATGCGGAAAAAAATGGCAAAATTTAGAAAATAGATTTGTTAAGTTGTTCAATCTATAGATGATGTGATTATGATGTCAGATGTTTGACCTTCAGAAACCCTAACAGAACCTTAACCCATAAATTCAAACACATGCCCTTTAGGAATAAAAACCACATTACTGCTTGGAATAATGTTCCTTAGTCTTCAGAATAACGCCCCTCATTCTAATTCTCAAATAACCCGTTATACACTAGCGCTATTTTAATGCACATGGTCAGGACTAGATGGTAAATGTGGGATAAACCCATAGGAATCAAGAATGAACCCTCAGAAGAACAACCCTAATTTTTTTTAAATATGACCCTTATATAATTTTTGGAATAATGACCCATATTTTCAGAATAATTGCCCTTCAGAATAATGCAGAGACCCCAAAAATTAGGCATGAGCATGATAGATGAGGTATTATAGATGAGGTATTACAGTAACTTTTACCAGTCCAGGCTGACTGCCAGATCTCACAATGTTGACTGCCAGACAATGTTGCCATAGCTACCAGTATATTGCTAGATCCCAAAACAATGAAACAATCAGTCCCCAGGCAAGCATCCCTGTAGAATTCAGCACCTTAAAGGAGATCCTGTATCAAGAATAACTAACCTAATATGCGCTATAAAAACAATTATTGAACACATATGGAGTGGTTTCATGAGAAAACAGAATTATACTAACCATAAAACGAATTAAAAGCATTTTGTCTGACCATGCGCTATTTGAAATTCGCACTACTGTATATGGGATATGTATTTGTGTTATGCGATACGGATGGTACAGTAGCGTCATGCATCTTCACATATGATGCTTTCATAATGTGTATTTCCTATGGCATGTATGACCTAAACGTGCCGGTCGTATCGCACAACACGTTATACACTAGCGCGATTTTTAAATAGCACATGGTCAGACTAGATGGTTTTAATTCATTGTTAGGGTTATATAATTCCGTTTTTCTATGAAACCACTCGATATGTGTTCAATAATTATTTTATAATGTATATTGTTTTAATAGTATTCGTTGTACGGGTTCTCCTTTAAATAATTCTATTAGATGAAGATTTTACATTTTTAGGGGAGAATTGAAGTTCATATTTTTTACATGCTGTATTATGTCAACTTATCAAAAATTACCTTTGAAAATGCAGTAATTTTTAATTTCCAATATAATCATGGTTACCAAACAGCATGTAGCGGGTAATGGTGAATCCAACGAGCGAGGTACAAAACACGCAAGGGATCAAATTGATACAGGAGGACACCTAGAGTATATATGATCAAAGAAAGATTTAGCAAGGTGTACCAACCTTGTGTGGGGGAAAAAAATAGGAGAAGAGGAGAAGGACACAGGGAACAAGACAGACAACAAAAGTGAACTTGATGAATTAAAGAGCACAATTTGCATAGACCAAGGCAGAGCCTTGGAAGCAGAGCTACAGGGACAGACAATGTAAGAGTCTCTTGGGCTCTGCAATATTCAAGTGCACTTTTGTTATCTGTCTTGTTCCCTGTTTCTCTTGTTTTTCCCACACACAAGGTTGTTACACCTAGCTAAATTTTTCTACAAGAAACACACAATGCTGCACTGATATACCAAGATCATGTTGTGATGTAATCGTACTTGAAGTTGGTTAACAATCCTTGGATGACCAAGGCCTTGCCCACCTATACAGGAAATTACTGTTATGTCATCAGGAAATGCTCCAATCCTTGTCCAATATTATCAAGTACTGATGGAGTGATATCCTCTCACCTGTTAGACTACTAATAAACACAGGCCTTCAAATTTCATAAGATAATAAAAAACAAATTATTATTTATATCAGGCTTCGAAATGGTACAAAGAAATCTTTGTATTGTACGGTTTGTCAACATGGTTTTATTCAGCCTGATATTTAAATAGTAATAATAATATTGAATGGCTTTTTTTTTCATGATACCTGAATATATTGCACTCGCTAGAAAAATATATTCTTATATCATACTCAAAGCCATTCAATATTATATAAATTATTACATGTATATAGCTCTATGGGATGAATAATGGCTAAATCTACTTCAGCTCAATTTTCTTTTATGATACTACAATTGTCTAAATACTTTGAGAAGAAAAAAGTTATTGAAAATTGCATTTCTTAAATATTGATCATTATTATTATTTATATCAGGCTTCCGAGTGGTGCAAAGAAATCTTTGTATTATTCAGTTTTGGTAAAAATCCCCGGACGCAATACAATATTCTTTTTAATATTGTATCGCATCCGGGCATTTTAGCGAGAACGCCATTATTGAAACACTGTATCGTTCGTCAGTGGGACTACAACACTGTCAACGCAAGGTTTGGTTTGAGTCAACCTGATATTTAAATAATAATATTGAAATTTTTTTTGTATGATACAAGAATATATTATACTCGCTAGAAAAATATTGTACTCGTCTTCGACTCATACAATATTTTCTAGCTCGTGCAATATATTCTTGTATCATACTCAAAGCCATTCAATGTTATATAAATCTTGTGACTGTTGTATCTGATGGTACTACTTTTTATGGCCAAAAGGAAAAAAAAGACTGTGTTTTAAAAGTTGATTTTGTGCATTTCTTTTTAAATCTATTTCTGAATAAAATAATCTGTTAATCTGTTATGAATATATTGATTGGGATTGAATCAAACTTGGGAGCACACTGATCAGGCTTTGAATTACCCAGGTGCACACATGCACAGGTGCATGTAGCTTTCTCTCTGTGCATGTAACTTTTGTATCCTGCATGTATGTACGTGTGCATGTAAATTTAAATTTTGTGAATTCATAAACTATGCAATTTTAGCTTATTTCATAGAAAGTCATTGAATGCTGAAATGATAAAATTTGAGCCAACTGTCAATAGTCTAAACGTACCAGAGTTTGTGTTATGAATAAAGGTTAGCAGTAGCACCAATCCATGCACCATGTTTACATTAGCCTGTGCATGTAACTTTTACCTTGTGCAATGTAAATTTTTGAAGTTACATGCACCGGTGCATGTAATTCTAAAATTGCAATTCGAAGCCTGACACTGATTCACGGTTGTCTCCCATCAAATTGTGACCTTGCATGACAAAATGGTCAAAAAAGGCAAATGTTGCAATTTTTCAAGTTATTGGTTGCATTAGATGTTTCAAAACAATAAAAACAAAAACACTGCCCCCCCAAAAAAAGTAGACATTTTCATTTTATTATCAAAGACAGAATCCTAACATTGGTTGGTATAACTTTCATACTTGAAATTGGTAACAAATGATGGATTAAATCACCAATGCATGTGCTCCTTCCACCAATTTTGTGATGCTACATTTCAAATAGCAAAAACCTGCAAGAAATGTATTCCAAAGGCACCTGTGGATATGGGGAGGGAGAGGGGCACAACGCTACAGACATGTTTCTTTCTTTCTTCTTAGACACTTCAAGAAACTTGGAGACGAAGGATATCCTCAGTAACTTCTAAGGTGACAGATAATTTAAATTAGGTCATATTGTTATAGGTTGTAAGGAGTCAGTGCCTCCATAGCCTGGACCCTTAGCTACCCTTGGTACAATTCAAAAATGAGGCTAGTGGTTGAGCTTTGCAACACCTTTAGGCTTTGGCACCTGTCACAAGATCAATGATTCTCCTGAAAAAGTGTAACCAAATTTGAGGTGCCCAAAAGTATGATTATGAGCACTTCATCATAGTTTTGGGCACCACCCAATGAGCCAATCATATCGTCATATTTGAAAACTCCTTATGCATATTTATGAGACATGCAAGTATTTTAGCAAGTGAAAGCAATAACAACATCTGATGCCACTTGCAGTCACTCTGACTCAAACAAAATCAACAGGCACCATCTGGAGACCTTTTGTGCATAAGGAATACTGAATTTTTTTTTGAGGCATGTTTTCTTCCATCAATTGGTTTTTGCATTATTGCAGAAAAATTGGCCTATCAGACAATGGAGATTTGTGGCTATTTTACAGGGAAATCAACATTTTTTCCAACCCTGGTTATGTGGGATTCTGCTTCTGCTTCCATACTCTCACCTCCAATTGGAGCCAACCAAGGAGGATTTGGTGCGCAGCGTTAAAGATTGAGCTGTGTTTCTGATTTCTTGCTTGAAAGTCTTGTTATCTTCTAGGTCGACAAGGTTTTGTGGTAGTGAATTCCAGTTCTTTATTGTTTGAGGGAAAAATGAGTTGGGGTCCAAGACTGAGTAAGCTTGGAGTTTAAAGATCTTTTCTGATGCAATCTAAGCAACATAGCTCAACACGTTCCATCGTTTTACAAAACCGTTCTCTCCTCCCTTTCCGGAACATCAAATCCAACTAATTTTTTGACAAATTTCTTGAATTTCCTCTGACCAAATATCCTGGCTATCCACGACTTTGAAGATTTCCTCACCTCTCTGTAATCTATGGTGACCCTTGATGCTTTTTTTTATCCACAATGGGTGGTTTGTCTCATAATACGCAGAGAGAGAGAGAGAGTACTGTGTGGGTAAAGTTTGTGTTTTTGATGCAGATGCCTAGATAGTTATATAGCAAGTGACCCTACAGCTAGTGTTTTGCAAGTCTTGTAGTTAATCTCTGCTTAGGGGCAACACATTTTACTGAAACACAGGCTGTGTCTCTTTCTTAATCCTAAATTGTTATCCCAAACTATGAAAGCAGAAAACTTTCAAATGCACCCCTGTGCAGAAAATCCCCCAGTGATGAGGTCTATAAACAAATTGTTTTCCTCAACTTAGTGTGTACTATGATATCTGTTTTTCTTAAAATGCATTCGCCGGCCATGAACAATTTCATACTCAAGAACAACGTCTGGTCTGGATTCCAATTGTGGAATCCTTTTCCACTCTGTGTGTTGTCTCTGATTCAACTCTTCCAGGCTTGCTGGTGGAAAACAATTTGCATTTGAGAGTCATATAAGCCATGTTCAGACAGTCACAAAATTCCAAGGGTTTGAGACTCTAGAGGTGAAACCCATTAAATTTTACTTCACTCAAAGTTGTGCCAACATGACGACCATTCTCCTCAGCTTCTTATATCAGGTTGTAGACCTGAGTCAACATACCGGAAGCCGTGCCCCCCATGTGATATTTAAACACAGGAATTTGTCAACAAAGACCGTCACCCCCGCTCACTATCCCCAAAGCTGTCCACACAACACGACACTCCAAAAAGCTCCAAAACACTCTGGAGTGTTATCGGAGTTTGAGCTCCACCACCGAGTTTTTTAGAGGGATAAAACCCCGCTAGACCCTCGATAACACTCCGGAGATTAAAACTCTGAATGCGTACACATGGTCAAAAACTCCGATCAACACTCCAGAGTTTTGAAACTTCAGAGTTTCAGCCTTTGACTATACATGCCTCCTTAAAGATTGAAGTTTCATAATCACTGCAGCAATGTTCCATTATTCAAACAGAAACATCCCTCAGCAAGCCTACAGAGACCCAATGGAGTGGAGGAGGGGCAGAGGCATAACAGGGGTCACTTGCCGGGGGAGGGGGGATTCCTGGTTTTGAAGCAGATTTTCCCGGTTGGAGGTGGTTTTAAGGCAGATTTCCTGGTTGGAGGTGAAAATTTCCTGGTGAGCAGGCAAAAAAGGGCTGACTTACCATGATTTTCAAGCTTTTTCTTCCTGGTCAAAGCTCTCTGCCACCCACCCCCACCTCTCGTGGGAGAGGTTGCACAGGAGTAAGAACATACTTTACCCACTTCATACAAAATTTAAAGGAATGAGTATATTCTTCCTAACATGGATATGCAGCACTTTCTTTCAATGAACATATTGAATCCAGTGCAGAGGCTATGTTACACTTTTTGCAAACATCTCATCTTTTAACACAGGGTCAGGGACCTTCCTGATTTACTTTAGATTTGTTATCAGTGCACTATTTGGGTATACCAGTGCTGCACTTATTACACACGCAGACTCCACACAAGTAAATGGATGAGGAAATGTGCTGATGTGCAGTAACAAGAAGGAAATCCAATGAGAGACAAGCTTAGCGCCATTAATTAGTGAGTCTAATGAGAACATCTAAGGTCAATAGGTCATTTACAGAAAGTCCTCAAGATATTTGTATTTATCTTAATACGGGATTGGTTCAAAGGTTTCTACATTATTAGCTTATAGTCTGGTACAGATTTCAGTATTTGTACTTCAATAAAAAAATCTTGTTGGCATTTCATGTCAAATGTTGAAAAAACAGTTTTTGGCCTCAGGGTAATTTGAAAGATTAGGGATTCAAAAATCTACAACATCTGTGAAACTGCGACCAGTCTAATACAAAAAGACTACATGCAATACTTAGGCCAACAGTTCCAAAGAAAGAGAACTTTAATGTTTTTGGCTAAGTATTGAATCAATGGGCCTCTAGGAGCAAAGATAGACTAAAGATGGTTTGAGTGAAATGCCTAGAAGCTAAAGCTGGTTTATGCATAGGGGACTTATTGGCTACATGTACATATGACACAGGGGTGGCTATGTAAACTAAAAGTTGTAAGGTTATTGATGCTAATCCGTAACTATGGCAACCTGTGATACCTGATATTGCCCCTGTTTTGCACTCTTAAGCCCTGGTTTTATGAACATCAATGTCACACTGATGTAAATTTCATAACTTCACTGTTCAGTCATGTTTCTGACAGATAGCCTAGATTCTAAAGCAGCTTGCACCCACAAGCAGACTGGTTGCTACCCGTCAATGCAAAAAAGCCAGTAGGGCATGCAAAACATATTCCGATCACACTGCAGAAGGGTGGAAAAGGACTGATTTAGCATGAATCCATCTTTTCCCTTCTAACTTTGACTCAAAAACAAATTTTCTGAGGGGCATTTACCCCCTAACACCCTCCCCTCCCTCCCTGGATTTGCACCTGCATACTGATTTTGAAAGAACAGAGGTTCCCCAAAAATGTGTTCAGTGGTGTGTTGGGGTATGTGTATAAGAGTCCTGGATAAGAGTGTGTGGGTATGTGTCAATGTGTTAGTGTTTTTCACACAATTTATTTTATAGATTGATTTGGTATAATTATCAAGTTTTCATCATTGCTACATTGCAATAAACTTTTTCAAGTGAACAATTGAAATGTTCCTAGAAAAATACATGCAAACATCCTTATACGCTTGCATGCATTCACAAGACCCTACATTCATGAGTTCTTGCCTGTGATGCTGAAACCAACAGCTGCATGTGATGACCCACTATTATAAACTGGACGCTTATCAGGGTTATCATGTTTGGAAAACCAGGTTGACGCTAAGCGCCCGTTGTCTTTTGCTTCTTTACCACATAAAGTGGCTATGGAAAAATATGAAAGTTTGTGCATTCTTAAACTTTATAGAACCCCCCATTTCAGATAATATGCATCTTGTACGCTATTGGTAACCACAACCGTAAATAAAATCGCATTGCAATAATCAACTATATAGAACGGACACCCAAATGAACGTAGGTCCGATTTTAAGGGGGCGATACACAATGTTTTCTCATGTTAATTACTTTGTTCTTCAAACTCAGGTTTCAAACGTGCCTATTGTTATTTCACAGTCAGATAGGTGGATAACTAGCAATTCATTAAAATTATGCAAAAAGGTTATTTTTTTTCAAAATAATATATGTTAGTGCAGAACATTATTTCTTTTGGTATAATATGACAAATAATAATTCAATAATAGTTCAAAATCTTATCCCTATCTCAGCAATAAACGTTTGTTTAGCTAAACAATTGTAAAACACTTTTTGGAACATGGGCATTTAGGCGACGAAAATAAAAAACCCTGTTTTACGGGCCCGACCGACCCTGATTTTTCAGTTTTGCAGATTTTTTTTTTTTTTTTTGTTTTTCCAAAAATCATGTAAAATCAGCCTGTTTTTAGCTCAAATTTATCAATTTTGGCAAATATTTTTAAAAAAATTTGTAAAAATTTTTCATTTTTTCTCTTGATTTTTCAAATTTTGGGGCTATTTAGGCCAATTTTGAGCTCCAGAAAAGAAAAAAAAATTAAAAAAGAAAAAAATGCTCGACCGACCGACCCTACTCGAAAGGTCCGCTCGCCCGTAAAACAGGATTTTCTTTTTTCGTCGCCTTATCTAAATTCTTTTTTGTCAAACTGATACAATGTGCAAACATTTATAGTGTTCTTAAAATGAGAACAGAGTATCATGCAAACAGTTTGCTCTGGGGCTTTAGGCTAAACATTGAAACACACTTTCTTTTGGAGACTAACATTTGGGGCACTGCTAACTTTATGTTACTTTTTTAAGTAATATGAATTCCACTATATACGATTCTCATGAAAAAAAAAACCAATTCGCGTTCATTTGGAGCTACGGCTACTACTAAAAAGTTTATTGCTAAATACACATTTTAAATTCACCATCTAAAATAAGTTTATACTTAAGGTTACAGTACTATTTACTCCATGAACATCAGATAAGAGTGACCATATTCAAGAACTCAATACAGGAAACCAGATTTAGTTAGGAAACCCAAGGCAGAACTGACCATGAGTTTACCAGGGTATTGAACCTACACAGTCAAACAGCATAAGCTAGCACACAGTAAAGGTCACCAGAAGTTATTAGAACAAAATCCTAACTACTTTACAGCAATTTAGTATGGGTTTCATATCCTGGAATCCCTGACACTGACTTTGAAGCCTGGTATATGCATTGTATGTGTCCACTTTAGATTGTTTACTTGATAATATGGGGTCCTACTGTTACCTACTGTTACACTGTTACACTATTTTTTTAATTATGACTGAAGATTAGCATAAAATAATTCAAGTAGTAGATGAACAGCAGGAACATGTTGTGTTCACAATGTTGAATCAACATTGAATTGACATATTTTCAACATGATTTTCACAGGTCTCAGTTGAAATTTGGTTGTAACTTGTATTTCAATGTTGAATTGAAATTGGGTAATAAAATAGTATTTAGAGAACATGTACAAGTTTTCAACCAAATCTCAACATTCAGGTTGAACATTCATTGTCTTTTCAACATTTATTCAACATTGATTTTGCTTGACTGGTGTTTACACTGAAAACAATTTCTGAATTTTCATTCAGAGAATTGATTGGTGATAAGCCATTTAATGCAGTCATAGTAAACACCCTCATGAAATTGATTACAAGATTTTTTTAATACAAAAAAATCAAACATTCAATGATGGACTTACGGTATTTGAATTTGCTCAGAATTAGGTTGCTAAAAAAAGTAACTTACAAATTTGACTTTTTAAGTTATAATGGATTTTGTTTACACTTAGAAAAAAACATTAAAATCGATGACTATTCAATCAAATGCAAGTCGAATTTACCAAAAAAGGTCCACCCAAAAATAAATCCTGCATACGGCCCAGCATGACGACAAGCACAGAAACTTTTACCTTTCTGAGTAAATAATTTTCAATACTGGCATTGTTCTCAAATGATCTTCAATATTTTCTTGATGTGGAAGGCAAATAAAGTAAACATTTTTATAATTACAAAGTAAATAAATAAATTACTACTTTTTTCATTTTGGTCTATTAAAACTCTACAAACCCATGTGCAGGGACACTCTCCCAAATAAAGGTGCGTGACTGTGTGTTCCGATTGTCTTTGGGACCCCTCTGATTTACCCATCCAGAAGTAGTATCGATTTTGATATCAGATAAAAGGCCGTACTTTTTTCTCCTTGTTGTCCTGAAATTTAACACCTCTAATGCATTTTATCAATCCTCAACATCAATCATCAATCAATCATAAAAAAAATATTTTCCATAAAAAAAACAACAAAAACAACTGGGTTAACGTAATCCATACTATTGACATAAGAATACACTTTTATGGAGGAAGTTGTCTAAAGGCCATTAAGAGCCAGATTAACCACCCACCTTAAATTAATTGGTACATTACATATAAAACCAAGGACAAAGAACTATCACACCAGCAATACACAAAAATCAAGTTCCAAATCAATGATAAGATATTAAATATGATTATTTGATTTCGAAGTGTTTATTTTGAATTTGAATTTTTAAATTGATCACCAGGGAGGTTCCACAAGATTGGGCCTGCTTTCTAATTGATTTATCACTAATACCATCTTATTTCTTGTTTGACTCTAAAATTATTCCTGTTTCTGTGTGGATGTTATGATATCGGATCTCATGGTGCAAAATTATTAATGAAATTTGGCAATAAGTTTGCAAAGTATCTGAACATAAATGAACCAACTTCTAGTTTATACACATCATATATATTTAAAACTTATATTTATGAAAAAAGTGGTGCAGAATGACTTCGATAATGATAGTTGATCTGATCTTAATGCCCATTTTTTGAAGTTTGTGAATTTTTCCAAATTATTTGCACAAAGCTTCGCCGGTAAAGTATACCATATTTATATATGGTAGAACAAGTGTACAATATAGGTTATACAATATGCGCTCAGGTATATTGAATTTAAGCTTGTTGATCATACCAATTTCCGCGATATTGTTTTTCCGATTTCCATCAATGTGGTGCATCCAGGTTAAAGTTTCATCAAATACTTACCCTAACAACTTTAGTCTTTGTCACCCCCTTTGTTAACTTGTTGTCAGACTATCTCTATATCTCCTTGCACATTACAACCATCTCCATTTTTTGTTTTAGGTCATTTTAAAGGGTACCCATAATCTGTATTAGTTTTACTAGCATTGACAGATAGCTAATTTTCTTTAAACCAGTTACTTACTTCTGAACAATTCCTTAATTTATATTGATATTTGACTCATAAGGTCATACTTGAATATAAACTTGTCGTATCTCGTCG
>JAMKCH010035211.1:0-16191 GCA_023653785.1 Ophioderma brevispina | reverse complement strand
TGCCTCACCGTATGGTACCTCTACGTGGCCTGATCACTTTCTTACCTACTACTCTCCTATTTGTTACTCGCCTTTATCTATCCCTGCACAATATAACAAACTGACTGCCGATCAAAAAGCCATTCTTGGCAGAGACAAAGATCAAAGAAAACATTTAAAAAAACAATTTAAAACCTGCTATGATTTTGTTCGATGTCTAAATTGGCATCGCATTAACACAACCAAACACTAAACACGCCACATTAAATAGTAGTAATTGGCTCATTTTTCACAAGAGAAAAACATTTAATGAAAACTGCCTGTAATGACATCATAGAGCTTAATCTATAGTAACTCTATGAAGACATAGTCGTCAATTCAGAATCGAGCATGGTGGTTCTATTTTTTCCTATAGCCTAGGTCCTGATGGACCTCGTCAAAAAGTATGGGCAGTGCGAAAAGTCTACCTTTCTTTCAATTTCATTGACTCGTTTCAAGCACTAATATGGTTTTGTTTTTGAAAACTGCCAGGGAGGTGCTAGAAGATAGCCCTCTAAGCGTCCTGAGAGTCTGTTTTTCTCGCACTCCGAGATCATTTTCAAAACAAACTAATCAACACTTAAATGCGTCAAGGTCTTTTGGCACTATTTACTAGAGTATACTTTGGACAGTTTGAGTATAGAAGTGTTTTAATTTATTTTTTAAAAACTACCTCAAAATTAGATAAATTACGTTAATTATTAATGTTAATGTAATGCTTTGATACTATTGTTTTCTCAAAGTAATATGACGGGGAAATTTAAAGGACCACGCCCCTCAGTGCAGTCGACAGGATAATTGCACTGAACCGTATGGGTCAGTGCAAGCAGCACTCGAGCCTCCGACTCTCGTGCTGCTGCCGACCCATACGGTCGCGTGCGTTATCCGGTCGAATGCACTAGGCTAGGTCCTTATCCTTATCAAAATAAGGCTGCAAACCCTTTATTTATTTCTATCTATTACGCAAACACGGTATAATGAGAAAATGTAATTCGCGAACCCATTATTGCGGAATAATGGGCAGTAACTGACCAATCAGAACGCTGATTTTCAATAAGGGTCAGCAGAGGTAATAGAATTTAGGCTTTAGGGTCTTTCACCAAGCAGACTCTGAGACAACACAACGCCTCTCTTAAAGATAAGCATAGCACATGCAAGCCACTTGGAATTGACCCGCGCTATTATCTCATGAGTCAGGTTACCTCTATGAAGTATGGTATGTATGTAATAAGGCGGTCGTTGTTTTTTGAATTCAATTTGGTTCATTGCCCCACCCCCAGAAAACCAACAATGTGAAAAGGTTTCGCTCAGGAGCCACAGAATGTCACTCATATATATGTTGCTACAATATAATGCACATTCTCACAAAGGGGCATTGTGGTTCGGGGAATTCATACAGGCCTGGGGGTACAAACGGGGTGTTCATACAGGCTATCCCAAAAATGTTAACACACTGGGCAAAGGCATTTTAATAGTAACTAAAGTACGCATGGGTCTTTGTTTGATATGCTCTTAGCCAAATAAATAAGCTTTTCTTTACCGGTTATTTCATTCCAATCACAGAACAAAATGCTTCACAAAAAAAGAGTGCAAAACCGGATTGGTCCGATTTGTTTTGCGACAAACACTATTTGTAACATTCAAAATTGGAAGTTGTTGACTCTTGAACCTACCTGAAGACATTGACAAATCCTTCTGAACTTCATTTTTGCCAATAAAGTGTGAGTATTGTCTTCACGATCAGCAATACTTCGTGTATTTCATACATTATCAGTCAGTTCACTATCATTATCAATTCTCTAAATTACACTGAGTGCTAAAACCAAACAAACAATCTATACAAAGAATATATTGAATTCCCAAGGAAACCTATTATGCTGTAGACAGAATAAACTAACAAACAAACATAAAACTCTGATAATCAATATGAGTTACAATAAGCTCATCTACCAAGGACACAGTTCAGTGGGTTGTACTTGTAGGCCTATACATACATTGACACGAACTGACCTTGTGTGATCTGAGTATCATATATCATACAAAAAAAACCAGGGGTGTATTTTGTAAATACATTGGTGAATGAAAGCTACTGAACTATGCCAAGGGAATTGTGATATTACTAGCTCATAGTGAATAGGCCTACATGGTCATAAAGGCGGCGAAATTGGAATTAAAGACAATGCAATAGCAGACCCAACCGATTCATAACGGACCAGAATGGCAAGAACTCAAGACAATATCTCTGGATTCTCATATCATGTTAGAAGAGCAGTTGTGATAGATCCAATGATGAGCGCCCGGTAAAACACGTTGACAGGAAGGTCGCATGCAGTCTTTCTTCAACGGAATAACACGTACAACAACGTCTACTTTTGTCCTTTTAAGATGGAAAGAAGATGTGCTCTGAAGTCAAAGTGTATTCATGTTGCTTCGTGCATTTCAAATGCGGACCAAGTTGATTCTGATTTTTTTTGTTGAAGTATAACTTTTGTTCTACATATCGGATTCGAAGTAAAATAAATCTCATGCAAATAAAAGCTTATTTTATTCACTATCAAAGGCCCGAGCGTACTTTTGTTCACAAAATGCCTTTGTCCCCTGAGATGAATATACCAACCGGTTGGTATATTCATCTCAGTTGTCCCGAGTGTTAACATTCTCTTAATTGGGACAGCCTGTATAATGGAAATTTCAATTACCCATTGAAGCCTGTGTAATCATTTTACATAAAAACGAATTCTGTGAATTTATGTAAAGTGGTATTTTTTGAGTATGTCGCTTCAGAATGCGGAACGTTTCAAATTCATTGTTCTCAAAACTATGGAGGATGCCCTTTCCTTATCCGGTGATGTCCTTTTGACATTTTCTAAGCTCGATCTTTAAGTGTTATATCTGAAGACCTGGAGATTTAAGTTGAGTGAAGCCAAGACCACCGCTACTGCTTCCAACCTCAAACACCAAGAGGCTCATCGTCCAGCTTCAAATCAACCTCAATGGAGCGCATTTGCCATACAATCCTACACACAACCTACCTGGGAGTCAAGCTTGACCGGAAGCTTACATAACCGACAGCGCCTCGAGTCCGTTTGCGCCAAAGGTATCCTTCGAGGAATAACCTCCTAGTCGACTTGCTGGATCTTCATGGTGGTGCTAGCCCAAAAGACGACCTACGCCACCATTGCCCTGGGCTTTCGGTTCTACAGCAACTGCTGCAGATGCGCCCCAGCATGGTGCAACAGCTCTCACACAACGAGAGCTGGATAATGTACTCAACGAGACCTTGCGAACCATGCGAAATGTCGGCATTCCACGGGCTGCCTCCGTCCTACTCATATGTTCTACCAGTGCTTTAGGCATTGCACCTGCACACGTACTTCGGAGAGAACACACAAGCACAAAACTCATAGGGAAAAGGCCTGCTGGACAAAAGCCACCGCCCTGCATAACACCGTCAAAGAAGTCACACCAACTCGGTTAGACAGAGACTGCGCTCTCTCCGACCTTTCTGCAGGACCCGCCGGCTCAATAACTCTCCAGTTCCGACATTCAACATCTTACAGAGATGGAATACTGCTGGCAAGATACTCCAAGACCAGACCAATTCTTTATCATACCTCAGAACAGAAACTTACCACCTGGCAGCCATATCCACGCAAGGAACGGGTAACCTTAAACCGGAATTCGCACAGGAGTCGGTCCACTTCAACAGCAATATGCGACGATGGGGGCTGCGGCCATCGCCAGAGGCGGTGTGGCTCCATCCAGACAGCAGGATGTCAATTTTCAATGAGGCCCTTAACTTATACCTTTCGTCCGCGGTGGACAAAGATTTCTCTAACCCCAACCAACCAACAGTGAGTTGGCTCAACGCTTTACAACATGTTTAGCTGCTGCCTCATACGCAAGAAAGAAGAAGAAGTGTTATATATCTGCTTAGTATTGAGAATATCTTAATCATTGATACACGATATAATGTCGCTGAGCATGTCATAATTCTGACATTTGACCATTTTGAGATCGACCTTTGATATACCAGGAAAAGTAAAACATTTACCGAAAGTAGTAAGTTGTCCAAGAAAGTAGAATAGACGCAAATAATAAAATCTTACAAACCATTACCTCCAAAATTGCAAAATGATAGTTACAACCTGGGATGAATATATTAGTCCCAGGTTACAACCTAGTAATAGTTGAGGTTTTAAGTTATTCAGCAAGTAAATCAGGAATGTTCGATTTTTAAAATGAAGGATACGATTGTCTTCTGCAGATTTCCGGTGACAGATAGTACGGCGTTCCAATTGCAGTATTAGCACGATCCTGGCTGTTCTCCAGGGTGCGCGCAATTCCAAAATCCCCAATTTTGATTACGTCTTTGTTCGTCAGGAAGATATTCTGTGGTTTCAGATCTATTACGATAAGAAATGATGAATGGCAATTAGATATTTGAAGAAGCTACACGGTGGATTAAAGAATTGCATAATTTATTCAACAAAGCAGTGGCATCTGCGACTTTTTGGACTCAAAATCGAGTGTATAAATTATGTCATTTTATCGGAAGTATTTCGTATACAATCATATACTCACAATGTATGGAATATGCTGTACTTTCATCTAAATCTTCTTTCATCTTGTGCAATAATCTTTTTGTTTAAAGCATTTACTACTTAAATGAAACACAATGCTTCTGTGAAATGTAAACATGTAGATACAAATGTCGCAAATGTATAAAATGTATTGTAATATATATTTGGTGACAGAAACGACTGAGAAATGCTAAGGGTAAGTATATGCTACAAGCATACAGATATGCCTAATGATAATGAGGATAATACTAAGCATTTATATGGCCCTCTGCAGAGAATAAAGAAATAGAAAATTGAAAACTGAAAAGGCAAGCCGATAAACAGGTAAACGACAAACACAGCGCTTCCCTTTTTTTTACAGCCATGAAATAACCTCGACCAGCCAAAACAGCTAATCTATTGGAGAGGTAGTACACGCGTTCCCCATTAATTTGATTGTCTTTGCGTTTATTAGTAAAATCAATTGATTTCATCAATAATAAACCAAGGCTATCAAATTTTAAATTGTGATGTGGTTTTCAAAATGTCTTCTGGTTACGTTGGGGCAAAATCAATACACCATTACATATTCATCACTCAGTCTAATTAGGCGTGCGTTGACAGATCCACCTGTTCGTTCCTTGCTAAATTAAAAAGAAGTTAGGCCTATATGCATCAATTCTCAGCGGAAACTTCGGAACCACATTATGTTGTCCTCAGAGCTTGTCTATGCTTCTTGATGCATTCAGTCAGTCATTGATGTGGCTTACACTGCTAGCAGAAAATCTGGATAACAGTTACGGGGTTTCACCCATTATTTAAATCTTTCAGATCATTTAAAGCTGATGAAGGTTGCGGTGGAAGGCTAAAATTAAATGCTTGTATCATTTACGCGTACCAAAATTCATTCCAAAGACTTCATGGATGACCATAGTCGACAAACGATCAACAACAAGTCAGTAGTTGCCTCTTGCTATGTGTGTATGCCATTGTTTGCTGAAAGACAAGGTCTTTGTTTTCCCCTTTGTAGGAAAACAACACAGGGTTTATTTTCATCCCAATGGTATCTATGTATTAACGTTGCAGATTGTGCTATTATTGTATAAGCCTCGCGCGTCTATCCATCAATCCCACTCCAAAGCATCATCGATATGTTCAGTTCTCGAAGGCAACTGCGGCTCTGGCCCAACCATCATTAAAATAAACACGGAAGTTATCCCAGTCTTTCTTAAAGGCAATATTAGCACATTTTTTGAAAAAGAGCCCCCAAATTTTCAAAAAAATTGAGATTTTTACACGGTTGCATTGGTAACTGGATAGTAAATATACCTGTGAATGGTTAAAGCTCGAAAATGTCTGTGTGTGGCAAAACGAAGAATTGTAATTAGACAATTATTAGCCTATCGGGGATCCCGATAATAATTCAACGGGCTGCTGGAAAACGGCCTTCCAATGTGAAATGGACGGGAAATAGCGCCAGTACGTATCTACGCTAATCCATTAGTTGTTTAGGTTCAGGCAAGTAAGTTAGAAGTTATTTCTCGAGGTGGCACTATTCATCACGGACGGATATTAAACGTAGCATTTCAAGCTCGCCGTTAAGTCCAATCTGGATCCAATTCTAATTACAAACTCGCTATTTTATGATAATCTTAGCATTCTCGTTTCATAGACAATTACAACGCACTGTGCCAAAATATCAACTTTTGAAAATTGGGGCGCTCTTCAAACAATGTGCCATTATTGCTTTAATCATTCTTCCGGTGACGTTGAGCATGTTGCGGACTAGGGGCACCCTGGGCGCCCGTTAACATTTGCTTGCTGTGAAGAAAGCGAATAGCTGCGAATCATCACATTCTCATCAGTCTTTCTTCGCTCCTGCCTCCCCTATCACTCATGTTGTGATAATCCTGCCATTTTCAAATTATGAACACTGGGGCTAACCTTCCCGATTGCTAACACTTGTTGCCAGAGTATGAATAAACTCTTATATACTCCCCTGACTGGTCTTGGAATCATCATTGTGATGGTCAAGAGCTATATTATTTGAGACACACTGCAGCACATTTGGAAAAATAGTGCGACCTGAAGATTTTTCGAAATTGATATTTTTGAAATGGTTTGTGTAAAGCTTATTGATTAGCCAATCCCATGAAATGATTAAGCCCAAAAATCAAACGCCCATATTGGTAAACAGATGATTTTATAATAAACCACTCCGGAGTGGTTTTATTCAGTTAGGATCGTGGATCATGGTGTTAGACACAAGAAAACACACGCTGGAGTTGATTTCTTCTACACACACCCTGTTTGATCGGCTGTGATCTTTGTGCTTTTAAAACAAGTGAGTAAGAGTCTGAACCGTGATAATTAATGTAAAAACAATTTTGTTGGAATAAAGTTAGGGCAGATCCACCAATTAGGATAAAAACGGGATGTCTTCAGCATCTTAGTAAGGCTCATATATTTTTATTTATTATAATTTCATGTTCAAAAATCTGCAGGTCATAAGAATACTAACCTAAGGGCAACTTGAAAGTTCATTTTGTTGAAAATGTTGCCAGCAGTGCCAGTCCGTGCCACTTTAGGAAAGAGACATCGAGCGGCAGGCGATGTTACATAACATTCAAACAGATAAAAATCTTTTGGTCAGTTATACTGTTCATTACCGATATTGTAAAGTAGTCCTATCCGAATATTTAAAAGGGTTATAACAGTGTGAGTGTTTTTTGACGGGAGTTATAGTTGATAGCGTTCACGAGTCGAACAAACAGTCTCCGTAAAATCATACGTAATGATATATCTATAAAACAAAAGTTATGTACGAAAAAAAACCATATATACATACCTCTGTGAAGTATTTTGAGAGATATGGAACTGTAAAACAAGCCGCAAATGCGGTTTGAACAACCATTCTCCTACTTGGGTCTCGGACAGAATCTGGCTTAATCCTGTTTGGGCCGTTGGACATTTGATGAACGCAAATCTCCTGAAATAGAGTATAGCAAATAAGTCACACGTATGAACGAAAATAATCATCATTGTTTGTCATGTTAATTAATTGTATTAAAGCAATATTAGCACATTTGTTTGAAGAGCGCCCCAAATTTTTCAAAAAAAATGAGATTTTTACACGGTTGCATTGGTAACTGGCTAGTAAACCATACCTGTGAATGGTTAAGCTCGAAAATGTCTGTGTCTCACAAACGAAGGAATTTTGTAATTAGAATAATTATTATCGGAATCCCAATAATTCAACGGCTGCTGGAACGGCCTTCCAATGTGAATAGCCGGGAAATAGCGCCATGTACGTGTCTACGCTCATCCATTTAGTTCAGGCAAATCAAGTTATAGGTTATTTTCTCGAGGTGGCACTATTTCATCATGGACGGACATAAACGTAGCATTTTCAGCTCTGCCGTTAAGGCCAATCTGGGATCCAAATTCTTATTACAAAATCGCTTATTTTATGATAAATGTGCATTTTTTAGCATTCTCGTTCGCAGGTATAGTGTCCTAGACAATCACCAACGTAACTGTGTCAAAATATCAAATTTTGAAAATTGGGGGCGCTCTTCAAAAAATGTGACATTATTGTTTTAAGAAACACTTTGTTGTGGATGTGTTCGAAACGTTTGTGTTTGAGTTAGCAATTTTGAGGAAAGATTTCCATATGCACGGCAAATATTTAATCCTAAAGCCATAGCCGATCACCACAACCTAACAAATTCTTAAGGGGCACATGAGGTAATCTTACCAATTTTGTATGTTGACGTTTAGTTTCAGATATGGCGAATGCTAGCTAATATTATAAGTAAACTTACAAGCCAAACATTGGTAAATGATTAGAAGGATTTAAAATAAATCCAAAGGATGTGATTATGTTCCAACCCATCTAAATGCTTATTGCTGTTATCGTTTTTAGTCAAGATTTCGCTTTTACGTTTAACCAATGAAGTCTAAATTTGAGATTTGTTGGCCGCCACCTCTAACTTTCATATGCATGGAGGAGGCCTACTGTTTATCAGGGAACTAGCCTCCGTCAAATGGTTGTGAGGATGACTTGTCTAATTGAAGCCCGTTTGTAAAAGGTTAAAAATCGTTTTTCCATCGAAAGATTGGCAAAAGTTACCTAGCATATGTGCAGCAAGCAAATGATGCAGAATAGACAGTCATGCACAGAGTTGGGTGTTGTCTCATGTAGCAGTGCAAAGTCCTGGTTCACTTATTTTAAGAATTCAGGACATGGTATATGACTACTAGAATTAATTTACATTTCCTAAGCAGTAGAAACAAAACTTTTGATTGGATGGGACTTGCCCAACCATCACAGTGATAACTGTTCAGTTCATTGAACATAATGGATGATTGACCACATGAGTCTTGAGAGTACCATTATGTGTGCAATGCCCAATAACACACACTATGATTACAGCGGCCAGGCACTGGCACATTTTCCACAAAATATGAAATTCGCTCCCCCCCATTTGCTCTCAAATGAGAGTCTAGGGCCATTTGGAGAACAGAGATATATTCTTACACATTAAAAATAACATACCCAAAACGATAGGGACATTGATATGAGGATAAAGACACAGTAATTAGGAGGCCACCCTTTTAGGTGTTCCATAATTTTAATCAAAAATGGGTATATTACATGAATATTTTTGACTCGGCTACCACTGATATTAAAACCACAAAGTTATAGACCGATCAAACAGTGGGCATAGCCTGGGAAACATCCATACGGCGTGTGTTTTGTGTTGAACGTCTATTTCGTCCGTTCTGCTGAATTTAACGTCGCCGGCGACGCGAAATTTATAAAACTCGTCTGTGTACCCATAAGGAACTGTGGTCGTAATCATTTCGGCTGAGGGCTTTTTTAATAAGTCCTTACAACCCCATCGCTAAAAGTATCGATTTTGAAAAATCTTGAGGGCTCACTATTTTTTCAAATGTGCCAGTGTCTCTTTAAAACCTGTTTCCTGTAGTTTGAAGTTTGTAATCTCGGTGTATATGTGATCTTGATTGAATGTTCCACATTGCTGACCAGTCATAACAAGGAAGGTTTTATGCTATTGAAATCACTTGTGACAATGTAGTTGACGTTGAATAACTTTGTTCACTACTTGTTCTTTTTACAAGAAATAACCCAGCCAGACTCTATAAATTAAACCAAATAAAATCTAACACTATCCACGATTATTTTGTGATTGAATGAATGAATGACAGAGGCACAGGCTTAATTTCTGGTGACACAGGGACCTGGCAAATGCATTGAGTATGGTTGATGACTGACATATATAACTGTGGTTTAAATGATCTCTCTAATACGAGAGGGTTTCCCTTGATCTCAAGTATTTACACTAACATCTTAAGCTACTAACATCCTCGCTAAGCGATTGGTTTGTCTTTTTAAAAGACTATTCTTGTTTATAAAGCTCTTTTCTCTCCCATCAGACAAAAGTACCACACATGTACAAGTATAAATGACAATTATTCAAAAGCTTGTTTTACCACCAGATTTGCCTAGTGCTGTAAATGTGTCAAATTATTTGCAATACATCAAAATATTACACCACGTATTCTGCGTTTGCTTGAATTTGGATAAATATTACATTTCAATTACGTCTTCATCCGTTTTGCACACTCTAAATTATTTAAAATAAAAATAAATTAATAAAATTACAAAAACATAAAGACTGTAATCAGGGACGAACCTATTTTCTATTTTTTCTTTTTTTTTCAGAATGAAATTCTAATATTTTGAGACTGTTGTATCGAATTCTAAATCAAAAATAGATTGGTTCCTTTTATAATTATTATAATCTTTTGGATTGTTTACTCTTTGTACTAATAGAGTGCAAATCTGCTTTTACCCCTCCATTGTCCTGGTGGCTCCAACTTGTACACTATTTCCTACAGATACGTCTTAACAAGCAACAAAAAACAAGACAACAAACAAAATGGGTCCATATTTGGGTACCCCAGCGTTTCCATTTCCAACTAGGTTCGCCACAGCTAACACTATAGCCATGATAGCTGTTCTGTGATGACCTAAATTGTTGATGTGGCTCGGTTATTCGGGAGTTTCCTCCGTACCTGACCCACTGACAGACCCTTTCTCTGACACACTTTATGAATTCATCGGAAACCATTCACGAATAAGCACAGGTTTTTCAAGTTTCCGTTAGGTTTTCCGAATTCATAAGTGTGTCAGAGAAAAAAAGCTGTCAGATGGGTCAGGTTACGGAAACTCTCCTGTTATTCAATCAAATCATGGCCATGTCCATGATCAATTACGGGTCATACCTCCATCGGCGTAAACCAGAACATGTTGAGAGTGCCAGCTGACACAAACCTTTCCTGTAACGCATGACGCCCCACATTTTTGTGTTTCAATCTAGCCAGTATAGCCACCTCATTAACTGCCTGGTGTCTGTCCTTCTCCTCCATGTCACTGACTTGTACCTCTTTCAGGAAGACTGACGTTGACCACCTCTCGCCTTCGATTGCACCACGCATGCTTACACATCACTACCTTTCCCTTCCTTCCCGACCCTCGAAGATATTCATACTTGTCATCCATTTTCTAATCTTGTCTCACTTCAAGGCCAGACTACGGTCAGACAAGAGAGTGCATATTTTTGGTTGGTTTAAATCTCCCTCATGGCCGGCAAATTCGGGGGTCAGTGCTAATAAAGTATTATCTCCATAGCTCCCTGTTGTATTGTTGTGCAATGAATGAGTGGAGTCAAATCATTTCAGCATGACTTCGCTCGTGCATACCATCACACAAGGAAGCTATTGGCGAAAAGATCTGGTGACACTGAACCCTTTCAAAGTAAAGAGGGTATAGTGTTCTTCTTCCCACAAATGCAATTTTCCCAATACATTTTTTTTTACGCACTGGTTTAAGGATTTTCTTTAACGACAACACCACTAAAAATGGGCTTTTTATTAAACGGAACAATTTAGGCATTGAAAACCCACAAGTGTCTTGTGTTGAACGCATGGTTTTTTGAAGTACCCACCATATGGGAAAAAGAAAACATGCGACACTTTGGAATAATATTTTAATTAACATTTAAACAAAAAATATTTGCCTGAGTACGTGTTGACTTTCCTCTTCTGAAACCTTGCGTACGAAAACCATTCGCACAATTCTATGTCGCTGTCAATTTCCTTACCTCAAATTACATGGGATTTAAAATAAATCCCAAAGATTGTGATTAGGGACCAACCCATTTTTTGGATTAACAATTCAATCTTATAGATTTAAATTTTCGAATCTTAAGATTTAAGTTTAAATCTAAAAAGGGATTGGTCCTATAATCACAATCTTTTGATATTTATTTTAAATCCTTGTAATTTAGATTGTAAAAAAAAAAAAAAAATGCAGTTATCATTCTGCTTTTCTCTTATTCATGCCTTTTCTGCCCATTCTCCCCATTCTGCTCATTCCGCTTTTCGCTCAGTCTACCCATTCTGCTTATTCTGCTTTTTGCACTGTTTTTCTTTTCGTCTCTTTCTGCTTTTCTGTCGGCCTGTTTTTTTCCACCAACACATTTTTCTTTTCGTGACTTGCCGTTTCGAAAGTGCGGTTTTTTAATAATTAATAAAAAACACAAATCCACACATGCAATCCCGTCAATCACACCTGTATACCTGACCCAGACTCCATCACACCCACCCACATTTATTTCACGTCCGTAAATTTTTGCCGTAGTCCAGGAAACTCTGCTGCTGGAACGAAACAAGGTCGGAAAAATCCCTGCAGCACCACAAATTGGCCAGAAAATCTGTAAATTAACGGACGTCTTGTGGGAATGTGTTGGGTTAATGCGGGATTGAGGTGTGAATAGGTATGCCATGTATGTGATGGCGGTTTGTATGCGTGTTCGTGGATGTGTGGTTGCGAGCCCCCCCCCCCCCCCAAAAAAAAAAAAAAAAAAAAAAAAAAAAAAAAAAAAAAAAAAAAAAAAAAAAAAAAAAAAAAAAAAAAAAAAAAAAAAAAAAAAAAAAAAAAAAAAAAAAAAAAAAAAAAAAAAAAAAAAAAAAAAAAAAAAAAAAAAAAAAAAAAAAAAAAAAAAAAAAAAAAAAAAAAAAATAAAAAAAATCAATGTGCCTCCCCCTCGTTTTCCCCTCTTGAAAACGAGGTCTGGCGCCGCCACTGTTGCGATCCCGGTTTATGATTCATGAAATTAGGGTTAGGGCTATAATGGTTTACCTATACACTGTTAAATCGGTTGTTTAAAAAGTTGTGTAAAATATGGGGTTGTTAAATATATGAACCTACCAACTGCCACGGTTGTGTAAGAAAAAAAATAACAAGTTGTGTAAATTTGTGTACATATTTCAGGGACTGACTTTTAAGGAGAGTGAGATCTATAGCTCCCCTACAGCTCTCCTTAAGCACTTTGTAGGAGAGTGATTTAAAGCTCCCCTTGGGAATCTGCTCTATCCATGGTTAGCACTGGTATATGCCACGAAAAGCTCCCCTTAAAGCTCCCCCTGATATGACCAGGGGAGCTTTTTACCAAGCACCACTTTATTTTAAAAGTCAGTCCCTGATATTTACAGGAGTTGTGTAAAAAATTACACAACTTGTTTAATATTTTCTTACACAACTAGTTGGTAGGTTCATATGTTTAACAGCCCCATATTTTACACAACTTTTTAAACAACCGATTTAACAGTGTAATATACCAAAATCCAACACCCCCACCCACCCGCTCCACTCTGATGTTTTAAAGATAAAAATAGTGTCTCATACCACCTGGAGTCAGTCGCATATACATGCTTGATACTTGATGGAGGTACTCTTGGTATTAACTAGCTTTAACTGTGGTTGTCCAAAGAGTGTAATACATATTGATTTCACCCCCTCACTGCTTTTATTGATGTTTTTTCGGGGGGGGGGGGGAAAGGAAATGCCAACCTTACAGCAACAGGAGGAAATGTCATTAGGGCCGACTGAGACAGAGTGAGAGATCAGTGTTGGGACCGAGGCTGCCGTATAAATGCATATAAGAATCCTGGTTATTACCTTTTGGACAGTAATCCCAAACGCCCAAATCGAGCAGGTTGTGTCCTGCCACCACTGCGTTTCTTGGACCCCATGGAATCGTCCAAACAATATAGGGGGTAATAAATTTTGATTATTTTAAACTACTTACGAAGTGACGAAAAAAAATCCAAGCATTTTTATGAGTGTGCCTCTAATTTTGTTTTTCAATAACATGCATTTAATAAAATTATAAAATAATACATTTGAGTAGGCATGGCAAAATCAAATACAAATAATAGTTGGAAGACAGCAGACACCAAAGTGTTTATTCGACACGACGGGGGTCAGAAGGGACATGACACATCCAGGCAACCAGGGAAGCAAAACACCACGGTTTTTCGACGCAAATTCGGCACAACTTTATCCTTTTGAGGCAAAGTTCTGTAGTTTTACTGAGCATAAATACGAGTATAGTATATGAGAAAGTGATCGTGCACCCCAAAGTTGCCGGCACGGTTGTTGAGTTTGACTCGACGGGCGCCACAACCATGAAAACACCTTCAAACATTTTTAGTTTATTCCGGCGTTCGAGGCTGCGAATTCATCATGTCATACTATAATATGACGGTGCTTGTTCTGCCAACTTTGGGTCGTAACTCGATGTCCACATACCACATTATATGCCTGAAGTTAAACATTGTTGCCTTAATACTTACGTGCAGTTGGTCTACTCTGCACAGTCTCTGGAGAATTTGTAATTCGGATTTTTGTAACTTGTACTACTACTTACAGTTCCCACTTACACATAAGTTTACAGTTTTAACAGTACAGTACTTGTAGTACAGTGGGACACCAGTCCAAGCGCTCAATCGTGCGATTTGCGCTCGATTGAGCGACTACGGCGAATTGGGCGATATTTTCACCATAAAATCGTACTCACCATTTTTGTTTTAAACTTCGATTATCTACATAATCTATTCCCCTTTTAATCCGTCAGTAATGATTTTGTAAAAAACTCAAGGTTCAAGTGCCTTAAATGTACTCGAAGCTTGCCGGATTATTACTTTCCAGTAGCAGTTTGTATGTGCATCGCCAATATTTGTGTTACTGCACAGTGCAGAGCCTGCGCAGAGCTTTTCAGCCTCACTGGCATGTGAAGAAGCTAATGCTTCACATTTCAGAGTAATACCACCGCCGATTTTTTGTTCAAATTCTTCTCAATTTTATGGAAAAGTTATGCTTTTTAAACCTTGTCTCCTGATGATGGGTTAAAGTTGGACAACAAGTCATATGCAAATAGACTCATCATCATTCTGGAATTTATTTCAAGATGGTGACTGGGGATTTCCCTAGTCCCAATAATTGGGATTTCACATGGACGTTCTTTAACAGTATGCCTTAACAGTCTATATATGTGAAGTCCCAAAACAGTGTATCAGCTATGACATTGTTGTGGACCCTTCACATTTCGACCACTGACAACATGTAACCTCCAATTGTCATATAACACGGTGCTTTCGCTAAACACTCTTCCACATTTAGCACCAGTAATATCCAATTTTAAATACAAGCTAAAGCTTTCATTAGCACCTGGCAATACAAAATCAGGACTTAGTCACCGGTCAGAAATCTAAGTAAAGTCTTGAAATTTCATTAATTTCAATTCATAAAAAGTTTGATACTAATATTTACGCTATCATGTTGTTGATAAACACTCTAAGGAATACATGTACTTTCAAGGTGAATTCGGGTAATATTTATTCGCATTAAGCGTGAAAATTAATGGAGAATGTGAGACACAAATTTTGTCATATCAGTACACACTATTTTGGCATGACTCCTCCATTGATTAAAGACACTATCAGTGTGAAAAACTATTTAAAATTTGCCAGGGAATAGCTCAAAGTGAAGGATGAGTCTGTTAGAATGCTCATAAGTTAGCTGTTCCAGCTCTGTTAGAATGACAAAAAGGAGAAAACGGCCAGTGTTCCCAAGATACGATTCTCCATTCAATTACGTTTGTGTAAGTGTCCGAACGACAGTAATGACTAAATCTCCGATGTCTTACCTCCTTATTAGGTTGCTTCTGGTCTCTTATTCATTTGCAGGGCTGTTAGGCTACCTTTTGTTACATACATGCAAAAAATCTGATTTTTGATGATTTTCGAATTATTGCTGATTAGCAAATCATGATAGTTGTCTGTAAGTTAATGGCATTATGATATTGTACATAAGGAGGAGTCACATGCTCAGCAGGACTAGGATTCCCCTGAAGTAGATTTTGAACGGTTGATTTTCTGGCGCAATGGTTGCGTTTTTCCTATCTCAAATTTTTGATTTTTTTCAAAATTGTCAAATTCTCCCAATTTTACCTTTACCTCATGTAGCAGAAAAAGTCCGCGGTGAGATTTTCGATATTTGTATCTAAAGTTAATTGGCAAAATATTTTTTGTGAAGAAACATTGCCTTCGTGATCTCACTGAATTATATAAAAATAGAAGGTGGGCTATAGAAGGGCAATGTTTCAGATCACTGACGAAAAAAGGCGCATTTGATGACTTTGATCACCATGATCACACTTTCGAGGATATAAAAATGAAA
>JAMKCH010035210.1:0-16157 GCA_023653785.1 Ophioderma brevispina | reverse complement strand
GTGACCCTTAATGACCTGTGACTCCTTATTCCTGAACACCCTATATGTAGCATGGGTCAGTGGCTTCTCTGTAAAAGTTTAGTTGATATCGGCATAATCCTGTGAAAACAAGAAGATATTTTTGCAGTAAAGACATATTTGGCTTTCAGACCGAAAATGACCCCCTTAATGGACTTTGACCCCTTATCCCTGCAAAACACCTGCGGAAGATGGGTGCGTGGTTCCTTGAAGAAGTTTAGTGTAATAGCGGCATAATCCTGAGAAGAAGAATTTTTGGGCAATTAAAATACATATTTGCTGCCTGTGGCCAGGTAAGGTCCGGAAGACAGGGGTCAAAGGTCAATTGACATAAATTTGACGACGCAGATGTATTTGTATAAGTCTGGTCAGAATAAGTCAAAATATGATGAGCTAGACGCAAATGTTGCCAGAAGAAGAAGAAAGAAGAACGCACGCATCAAAAACAGAACAAGACGCCTGGAGCGGCCGTCTTGTAAGAGAAGAAGAAGAAAGGAACGCATCAAAAACAGAACAAGACGGCTGACGGCGTCTTGTACAAGTAAGCCTGCGACATGACACCAAGGCCGGCTAACTCAGGGAATGGTGACCTTTGGGGTCGAGACTATCATTGACCTCTTCTACATAGTAATGTACGTTACTGTAGTAATAACGGGCTTTATCTGTCTTCTATAGGCTGAGGTAAATCCAATTTGGTCTTATTTTTAGATTGTTGGCAAAAGTGACCTTTTGACTCCCTAATGACCTTTGATCCGTATAAAAAACCTCGTATACACAACAACCAATGCATGGTTCAATGCAAATAAAAAATTTTCTATGTTATTGAGGAGATAAACTTCATGAAATTATTTACGTAAAACCTGAAATGACCTAAATGACCTTTGACACCAAAATTAAAAATACCTTGCATACACAGGTAACATGAACGCAAATTTGAAGGTATGTCAGTCACTGTATTATGTTTGGGTTTGAGATTTAAAAAAAAAATAGAAAATTTTGGAATATTTTTGGGTTTTGACCGGAATGACCCCCTTAATGACCTTTGATCCTGAAATTGTGGAAAAACCGAAGACCCTGCCGTAACAATACATGTTGCTTTAATGACGTAACTCGTTACGTAATTGTAAGGACAGCGATTTTTTGAATAGTTTTCACAATTTTTGACCCCTTAAGACCTTGATTCTGATCCCTGAACCCCTTATAGAACCAGTTTGGTTGATGTCGGCGTAATCCTGTAGAAAAAGATAATTTTGGACAATAAATTACAACTTCCATCCAAGCATGTCAGGGATTTGACCTTTGCCACCTCTATAACGTGACCATGGGTCACGAATAGGGGCAACTGTAATTTTCTGTCTTTTACGATATCCCAAGGATTATTCCTGTCAAATTTCAGTTCAATCGGAGCTTGTTTGTAAATTTTGACTTTTTGACCTTGAACTTTGACCTTTGGGGTCGAGACTATCAAGACCTCTTCTACTATAGTTACATCACTGTAACGCTTTATCTGTCATTATAGGCCTGAGATAAATCCAATTGGTTCTTATTTAGCATTTTGGCCACAATGGACTTTTGGCCCCCTTAATGACCTTTGAAGCCATCACAAACAGAACAAGACGGCTACAGCCGTCCTTGGAAAGAAAGAAAAACGCATCAGAAACAGAATAAGGACGGCGCGCAAGTATGAATTAGTCATACCACAAGCAATGCGATAAGGTGATAATTCTAGCCAATCAGACATGGCCAGGCCGTTTTAAACAATGCATCAAGAAATAAAAACAAGGCGGCCGGCTAGAGGCCGCTTGTAAAAGGTGAAGAAAGAAACGCGTCAGAAACAGAACAAGGAGGCCGTCAGGCCGCTTTGTAAATCGCACAAATACAAGACTGCCGTGCTACGCACATGGCTAGGTAAAGAAGAAATCGCACAAATACAGGAGCTAGCATACTACGCCACCGCTGGTAAAGAGGAAATCGCACAAATACAAGACCTACCTTACTAGCCACACGCTGGGAAAGAGGAAATCGCACAAATAAAGGACCTAGCCGTGCTACTCACACGGCTGGTTAATGAGGAGAGACTTAAACAGCACAAGAAGAATACTGAAACGGGATGGACCAAGTGGTATCGTAATGGTAAAAAATAATATTATGAGAATAGGTAATTAGGAGTTAGTAAATTCATCATAACAAACTTGGCGGAGCAAAATATGAATTATATGAGCAGTATCACACGGCAAGGGATCAATCCATTAGAATCCTGTACATCAACAGGTACATTCCAAGCTGTTTTAAACTCTATGTGTCGGAGTTGATAAAAATCTAGAATTGTGAGCTACATCGTCAGTGTATACATAGTGACGGATGTTCAAAATATTTAATTTATTGTTTCGAGAAAATTGCATTGAAAATTCGAGCCTGTAAAGAGTCGGTAACATCCCCATATACGATTCAGTGATCAAATCCGATTAAGAAAACGAAATGAACAATTGACAATTAATTTAGCTAATATTCCTGAATTCTTACTGATAAAAGGAGATGAAATACCTTGGAAAAGTAAGATCTTAATCGCACAAAACAAATACACAAATGGCCGATAGGTTCAGTGACATAGTGACGGATTTTGAAGTTCCCTATACTAAAGCGTATTCAGCATCCATTCATTATGGAATACAACAACGGCGTTTCGAAAATCCGTCAAACGAAAGTGAGTATCGCGAATCTTCTCAATTTGGTATTACATACGGACGGATGTTGAGTGGAATGCCGAGATTCACCGCTTTGACCTTTAAAATATAAATTTCTAGTAATGAATCTTTATAAATTAATTACATATTTTGCTTGGTCAGTGTAAAATTTAAGATAAGAATATTACTAACAAAAGGATTTAAAAAGCCCTGGTCGGAAAAATATTTTTTTTTGCTTTCTTTTTTTATTTATAAGTGTACACTTCTATGAAAGAGGGTCAAACCGTCACTATATAATACACATTAAAGTCTCTGCTATGCAACATACGTCAAAATGCCACATTTCTAATTAGATATGAATTGATTAATTCCTTGCAGGCTTCCGATAATTGGCATATTTGAAGACGCCATATTTAGTACCATTCCCTAATTTCGTAAAAATAACAAATCAAATCCGTCACTATCATATGTATACCTTCCGCGATTGACCGAGTTCTATGTCGCTTCAACGTGAGAAACATAGGTTCTGTCTATAACCTACCAGGCAAACCGGTCCATAGACGGGGTGCGGCCACGTGTTATGGTGGAGAGGGACAAGGACAATGCGATGGAGAGGGAGTGAGAAGAAGGTTGACACAGGTGGAGACGAGGAGACAGGGGCGGGAAACTGCTAGGGTTTAAAAGGAGCGATCGCCAGCGTTCTGTATCAGTCGAGCAGACACCTGCAATTGACGCATTAGAAATCATCAAGAACTCAGTGACTCCGAGTCCGCCACCGTAGGAAGACTGGCCGCTATAGAGTGGAAAGAAGAAGAGGAGAGGAGAGAAAGGGAAAAGAAGCGCGGTGGATATCGGGGAGAATAGCGGCAACAGCCATTGACAGCCGACCCCGCGAGGAATTCTGCTCGACATGGCGGGTTAGGGCCGCAAAGCGCGCAGCAGCCTCCGGCGCATCCATTTCATGAGCGGAGCCGGCGCTCTTCCACCGACCTGCTGTGCCGAAGCCAAAGGCCAAAGGGGAGCGGGGGAAAGGGCCCGGTAGCATCCAGTTCATCGGGCAAGGCTATTTCTGCCAAGATAGGAGCAACTTCGCGTTGTCATCACCAGGATAGTCGTGACTGTATGACTGGTGCGACCCGTTGATGAAGCTGGCGGATGCGGACCCAACGCTGGCACCGACTTTAGCCGACTACTGGGGACATTGATGAGCCTCTAGGATCAGAAGGATTTTTATCTGATGAATCCCGCGCAAGCCAGCCCGCCGCGACAGAAGGGGGCGAGTTATAGAACCGGACAGAACGAAAATAACCGAAGCGAGGACGGTTGACCTGCTGGACCCTTCTACGGAAGATCTCGGATGGACGCCAAATTTGACACCGATGAGGCGACCACGTGTCGCGGTACACTTGCCGGGGGATCGACCTTGACGCCGACCATCAGACGCGTCCCCTGGACTATTTTGAGGAATGTGTCCCTCTTAATCTCTTCCAAGAATCGCTAACTGGACAAAACATCCGGTTGAGAGAAGAGAGGGTGAGAAAGAGTAAATACGCGTGCCCGAAATCCGCGCTTGGGTTTGGTATCCATTGGTGTGGGACTAAACTCCTGGCGAACGCACAAGGATTATTGGTCATTCCATACCGGTTATTGAAACCCAATGATTTGCAGTGCGATGGGTAAGACGCGTTTGGAGTCCTGTATGGTAGCATCTCTTGTGCGAACCCGAACTACGACCAAGAGATGGAAAGCAGAATCCGGGAAGCATCCGGCTGGATCGAGGCAGTCGCCTAGAACACTGTACAGCGGAATTGCCGCGAGAAGTATAAATGCAATCCGCAATATCTCTCGATGAAGCATGCGTGCCGTACAAGGGGCATTACGGTGCGCTGACGAACCATCGGATGCCGGACAAGCCTATCCAAACAGGCCTTCAGAATGTACGCAGTATGCGAATAGGAAAAGTGGATACCTGTGCAACTTTATTGCGTATGCACCTTCAAACACACGCTGGAAATCGTTCGGATTGCTAGAACGTGCGTATCGCTCCTCTTTGTGCAGCTTTTGCAACCTTGAATTGAGCGACCACATCGCGGTCCAAAACAGCGAGCATGTTGCGCAAGCATTATGACGAATGACGGACGCCTAAGGAAAGGTTGTGCCGAATGCTAGGGCACCCTGCCTTGCTAACTTTGTCGCCTGACTTACTCGGACAAGTGGACATGAACGTGCCCGCCCGTGTTGTGCCGAAAAACACCAGTGCACCGCTGTAGTTATAACATTGACCGTGGGCCGACGAATACAGTGTGTGACGGAAGATTAGGCACCACTCAAACTAATGACATTTACAGTGACTTTTACATTTAAGATCGTTAAATGTTACACAAGATGTTGTGCCGAGTTAAGAGGGCACATCTGTTTTTTTTTGGCTTACGGACACTTTTACTTCAGATGACTGCCCCCTAACCCTTCGGCGCGGCTCTCTTACAAGTCAACTAACGTCAAAGACTTGTAACATCCCAATTTCTCAGCTAGCTACTGTTACCTCTCCAGTCCACCGCAATCGCTTCAATGCTGCTACCACACAAGTCCAGGCTACATAACAGTTGGAACCTGCCCAATAAAACCACATGGGAGGCTTCATCCGACCGTAATTGGATCATGTACCGGCAAGAAACTGAATGGGCTGGGCTCTATCCTCTCAGGATAAAATATGTTCCCGGCCGTGGTGCGATGGTGTAAACCACAGTCCACAAACAAATACTGCTACCAACAAGCCTGGAGCACTGCTACCACAAAACTATACTACTTAATGTTACAAGGGTCCCTTTTAACCAATGCCAGATGATTGAATTTATATGATTGTGCAAAGAAAATAAGATATAATGATAGTAATTAAAGGATTAAAGAGAATAAAAGGTGCAAGGAACCATAATGCTAGTTGGAACTTCAAGCGAGGTCCCCTACCCTCTGGAGAAGAGTTGCTTGACTTAGAGGGTGCACTTCATAATTGATTGTTTGGTGAAGCCCGTCACCCGGAGGAAAAAAAAGTCCGGCCTCCTTGTCATCATGATGTGCCGAATTTGGTGCTAGAGTTTCGACACGCGGGTTTAAAGACCAGCGCGCGGCTTTTGCTTCAAGGACTTTAACGATCATTTGGCACTGCACTGCATACTCATATGCAGTCGGGCGTAATTGTCCAAGGCCTCTGGACTGTTCCCGGTATTCTTGTAGGAAGGGCACGAAACACGGATTATTTTCGCTGCTACCAACACCCCCCCCCCCCTATACAAACGAACGAGCAGGCGGACGCTGTTTTCGCAATTACCGAGGTCAAAGTTCCTACTAAATACACTAGTACAATTGTGTACTACGGACGGTGCTAAATACGTCACAAATCGTCATTAGCAACCACGAACATGCTATAGCCCATATTATGTTAGAAGCCATTTGAAAATCTGCCAAAAAACTCCGTGCCCGATCTATGCGACGATAAAACTTTCTGCATAAAACCACAGCTGATGATGTTCTTGGATATAAAGGATCATTTATATTCGAGGGGCACCTGGCGAAATCAAACTGAGAAAGTGCATTTTCCGGTGTTGTAAGTTTAGTGGAGGGCTGGGCGGTAGGTGGTAGGTAAAACATCCCAAGCGTCCACCAGTGACTCGCGATTCAAGAGGGATGTCCGACCCTCTAGGCCTGTTATACTCCAACTCTATGGTAATGTCCGTTTTGCTGTTTAGTGTAGTAGATAACCAATAAACATCGGCACTTCTGGACAAAAGCATGAATGAAAACTGGGCACAGACATCCTTGGGGTTTTGGCACAAAGCAAATTTAGAAGGGGGGCCCAAAAATCGGACCTCATCAATGACGTTTAATATGGCCCCGCCCGTTTTTGCATATTGCTGTCATTATGTATAAAATGGGAAATTCCTCAGAAACCTATCCTCGTGTGGTATCAAATTAAAGCCTGAACATATAAGATGTCACTTCTAAAGATACTTTTAGTAGGGTATCTTAGCATTTAGGGTCATTATAGGTCATTAAGGTCATTGGAGTCATTTGTTTAAATTTCATCAAATTTGGTGTCAAATTCCACCACATGGCGTGCACCAATACGGGCAGTTCATAATTATGTCAACAAATTTTGACATTGTGTAAAAGATAATAAAAATCATCCAATATTATTGTGTTTCATTATCAAAGGTAAATACGATGTAGTTTCAGGAACAAATAGCATATGCAATTCACAATTAGATTTGTTTGGAGATATTACAAAAAAGTGACATGCTGCTGCCGACATTCCCAAAATGGCGCACTATCAAGAACCTCGTACTACTTTTGATGTTATTTAAAACAGAGATTGCAAATTTAAAAGTTGGTAATAACTTATTTGATTAAAACAGTTTGTCTTTTTAAGACTATGTGTCATATTAAGAAATGATGGCAATTAGTCGTTGAGGATGTACAATTGAAAATATTTCTGCAACGTACGTCCAAAAAAAAAAAACACGGTTTTTTTGTGTTCATTCATTGCGGAAATTTAACCTCAAAGATGACAGATTGGATTTTATCTTTGTTTTTTATCATTCAGCTTAATCATCCTGATGTGTACAGATCTTTTAAAAAACTAAACGGTTGCAAAGGGGGACTGTTACTAAAAACATGAGAAACAAACGTACACTTTTTGTGTACGCCACAGGGGAGTGGGTGTTTTATGACTTGTCATGCAAACCAAGAATGCGATTGAATTGAAAATATTTTTCAGGTCTAATACTGCGGTCAGCGTCTACTTCAAATACAATTGTACAAAATTCAAAAAACATTGAATAATTAGGAAGTCTGGGTCCCCAGTCACTGGATATTCCATGACAAGGCACACAAAGTCCAGAGCATAAAAATCCTGTGGCGAGTGGCAACCATTGCAGTTCACTAAGCAAAAGAGGTAATTTTTCTGCAGCCATACTTCAGCCGTCAGTCTCTACTTACCTTGGATATTTCAGGGGTAGCAAGGTCTACAATACTTTTATGAGTTGTCAAAATCCTGAGTAGTAGCTATAGCAGTCAGCCAGGCTTAAGAGCGGAGCATTTGATGGCAAGCGGGAGAACTTTGTCATAGTCTTTTTTGATAACCCAGAAGTCTCAAAACCCCTGCGGAGATTTTCAGGAAGACAATGTTATGCATGGAATTGAATCCACGCGCTTCTGGGCAAAGAACCATGTGCTAGTGCTTCCAAGCACCTTGGATAGCAGAAAAGTCTTGGTGCTTAGCGATGTGCATATCAATATTCACAATCAAGAACGATATGAAATCAAGAAATAATATCAGTATTGGAAGATTGGCTCTGTCTCATTGTTCATCAAGATGTCCCTTTGTGCACTGAAAGTCTGTAAACATACGGTATTACATTCATCCAAGCCATACTCTCGTCTTTTCAATTGTATCCCGAATGACAATGAAGGCTGTAGCAATACACCAGGATCGGTTTTGTTGAAATAATTTAGACCCGCCTTGACCAAGGTTTAATACATCATCTCACTCTCCAAATCTAGAAAAAAGGATCCATCAGAAGATTGGGGAGCTGCAAAGATATTACGTTTTCAAGTTTGCTAAGTATAAAGTGCTGAGACCTGATGGTTGCGCCAGGTCCTTGTAATGTGCTCAGCTTTCAGAATGAATTAGAAGTTTCAAACCCGGCAATACCGGCTTTCTTACAAATTGTTTCCAACAAGATCCATCAAGAAGGTGACAATCATGTTCCACACACAGAGCCTTTCTGTGTGAGGCCAAGCCCAGTGGGTTCTCTAATGCTGTTGACAGTTCACCCTAAGGGGAAAATAACAATCTGCTTTTTTTGTTTTTGTTTTGTTCCGTTTTGTCTTTTTCTTTTAAAGATTTCCTTCCTTATGTGCAGCGTTCCTGGAAGTGATTTTCTACAGTTTTAACATAAGAAAGAAATGCCTGTGCTTCAAGTAATTATCTGTTTTAATGGCGGTCTTCTGTGAACTTAGTTTGTTGGGTACGATTTCGTAGCAGTTCGATTAGAGCGTCAGGTCAAATGGTATTGGGCTCATTGTTACAAGGTCCCTTCCAGAAATCCTAACCAAATCTGCGGTATCTGTAGAAAACTCCTGAAACCAGCATCATTTTTATCCTACGTTATTGTGTTCATTAATGCATTTCAGATAATTTTGAAACAAAAAATCAGGCTTTTTCGGACAGGAACGTAGTGGATTGACTTGCTTCGGGGGCACCATCATCTGATGTACGTCTTTTTTGTATTATTACTATTATTTTATTTTTTTATTTGATATAGTTATTATATATATATTTTTATTTTGATTGAATACCTTTGGCTAAAACACCATCTGTATCAATACGTTTGAGCTTGGAACTCAAAGATATTAACTTTTCAAAAATGTTATAATTTTTTTAATTTATTTATTTAATATTTATTTATTCATTTTTAAATTGTTTTTGATTTATTTTATTATTTGTTGTTGTGGTTGAGGAACAAGTTTAAGCTGGAATGCATGAGCCATTTGACATGATTTGAAGACATTGTTTAGCTATTTCCAAGCTCCCTTGTCCACAAGACGGACTTGCTGAAATCGCAACAATCAACCTGGTAAAAACATTACCATGTATGACCTCTTATTAAAATTGCAAGCAATAATTCATGCTTTAATACGTAATATTAAACTTACACTTAAAACAACAGCTTGTACCAAAGATGTACAACAAACGGCAATATATAACATTCGGGGATTATAGTTTTTTATAACTGCAAAATTGACGAATAATACTAAATTAAACCAAAACCGACACTGTGGAAATTGTAGGAATAGGGTCAAAATGTGTACAAGGGTAAAACTTGAATTGTTTCGAGAATAAGGTATAGTTCGAAGATCTGTGATCTATAGATTTATTACAATAGGCACATACAGTTCAAGTCATTCCTGGTAAAGAGTTAGGAGTGAGTCAATTGCATTCTAATTATGACAACAAAATATCATATATGGTGCACCAGTATATTTTGGGCTCCATACCAGTAGACCAGCAATATTTAAAAAAGGGGTAAATCTAAATTTGTGTTAATCCATTGTGACTGTGAACCTAGTTTGCCTCATAACAGTTAAAGTACTACTTCACGATAGGGAACCTATACCTTTTTAATCCTGAAAGGCATGAACTACTTTTAGGCTCATTTCGACCATTTCATATTTTGACCGTATAGAACTTGACCCCATACATATTCTACTACTTTGATTTTTGGTAAACCTGTGATACGTTGTTCTTAAAGGTCTTCCCAATTTACAATTCTGGAGAAATAGAAATTTGCAATTAGTTATAGTCCTTATGTTTCATAATTTGACTGGCCTATCAATAACCTGAAAATAATCGCAAGTGGAATATAATGTATGATTTAAATGGCACATTTATACATGGAAACCTCAAGTTACATTTACTGTGTGCCATACTAATAATTACACGGGCGTGGTTATGGACATATTATTGAGAAAGTATTTGCGGTGCTTCTCACATGCAATTTCTCAACATAACACATAGGGATGACCCATGGGATATCACATTTGATTTTGACACCAAGCCTTAACTACGGTTATCAGCCACAATACTTGCCAATGGTACGATGACCTTAATGACCCCAACCTGACCTCTGCTTACCAAATATTCAAAATATGAGATCATTTAGCACTCTACATGTCTCCAGCTTTGAATTTGATACCAAAAATTGTCATGATATTGAAAGTAATGATTTAACATTACTACGAAATATGTATAAAAAAGGGCGTGGCCTATGACATCATTATTTGTGGTCGAATTTGGGGGCACCCCATTCTGAAATTGCGTACATACCCCAAGGAAGATCTGTGCCAAGTTTCATGCTTTTGTCCAGAAGTGCACGATCTTGGTGAAAATTATGACTTATCTACTTCACTAGTGCCTCTTAAACCTGATCTGTGTGTTATTCGGGTAATCAAACTCATAAAAACCAGAATGGATTTCGTAAGTGCCACAGTCTCAAGAAACTCCTCTATCACTGAACTATGTTTCTGCTCGCATTTGTAACCATCGAGGTCAAGCTCACTGAAGCTGTACATTTACGTGTGTAGCTGGTCTCGCAATATTGGGGATTCTGCCCAGGAAGATGGATTTGGACCACTCCTGAACTTCCTTGCAAAAGTGATCACTATTCCACAGCATTAATAAAAAACTTTAATTATTCCTGGAACCAGCAAAAGACTCTAGGCATTTATCTTAATTCTAATAACCAGTTAAATCAGCTGTAATAGTTAAGCACTCAAAACCTGTAATTTCATGCACACGTGCAAACCGTTTGCCAGTTGTCTGACCAAATGTAACACCATAGATAAATATCGGTAATTGTAGATCAGATGTGATTTGAGCTTCATTTGGGTTGTTGGATTTGAGGTATTGTTTTTTCCTTCACTGGTTTGATGGAGTGAGGACGTGGATTGGTACCGGGTCTCGGAAAATTATGGATACTCCAGGATTTTCCCTGTACTTGAGACCATGTCTCTCTAATATTAAACAGAGCGAGAGTTACCAGTGAACCGTTATTCACATGGAAATGTCAAGGCAATGCGTATTCTTGGAATATTGTGTGGAAAAGTAAGACGCGTGATCCAGTTTTACCTTCGCAGGAGCACCCCCCACCGGTGGAAACCACCACTGCAACTGTCATGGAAAACTGCGGTACGTAAGGAAGAGAAGAAGAAAAAGAAGAGGAAGTCCCATTCTACGATAAGACGAGACCAAGAGAAGGCTTGCGAATGGTTGGCACCGCGAAGAAAGCCGGCATGACTACCACCAAGCCTAAACCCGCTGAACAAATTCCTGGAGTACCAAGGACAATGTGCCAGCTCAGGCGTATACTCTGGACGCGTTACAAGAGGTGGTTGAAAAGGATTGTGGATATGGACCACTCTCCACTATTGAAGAGGCCCGATAACCACATCAGTCCATGGTGATACATGTGATACGTTACCCGATCCACGTATGAAAACGTATTTCTCATTTTACACCATGATGATGATGGCGACGATGCGCGGAGTTGTTTGCTCATGTCAAAACACCGTTGAAGATTGCTTCTGCTCCCGCTGCACTGACCCGACCAATTAAAGCTTGTATGAAATGCTTCTCACTGCTCTTTGTCAACGCTCTGAGTGTAAAGAGCTCCCACTTAAAAGTCTGCGATGAATTTAAAATGAGCTAATTGAGTTATTGGCGCAAATAGCCTTAGCAGCTGAAAGCAGCCATCAAACAAACCACAACAACAACAAAACATTGGTGTTGTTAATATCCAGAGAGATGAGGTTCAATTCATCGGTTGCGACTTGGGAAAGTGTTAGTCATTCAATATTACTTGTCCTCATGGAACAAACAACCTGATGGACTGTGTTCTTCCTGCAGATGTAAGGAAGATGTCAAACATCTTTTACTGGAATGTCCAATGTACAATGCGCAAAGGAAATCTCTTCTTAATAACATTGGCGTTAATCTGGATCTTAAGGGGCTCGTTGGTGGAAAGTCTCCCCCTGTTAAGAATTCTGATTTTATTAATCAGTGTATAGCGTAAGGGGTTAGCTGCAATTGTGAATGTCTTCTTTCTATTTACTGGTGTGGCGTGTGTGTCAGATTTGTGTGAGCGTAGGCCCGCCTGACTGGGAGATGGTGACATGAGATCTTAGTTCTACGGGGTCCGGGCCCTTAAAGTGTGAACATACAGCACGCCCAGTCAGGGGCTGTTTTTTCGGTAGGGTTTTATTTAGGTTTAGTTGGCATGACAGGTTTGGCACGCCGCTAGACCGTTTCTTTTTCATAGTCTGATTATTGTTATTTTTATTGAGCCTTAAAGCTTCGTCTGTGATCCTGATATGCACTGTGTATCTAATTAAATATTGTAGTATAGGTTTCATTGCGCATTTCTTGTACAAACTATAATGAATAGCTGCAAATTGGGTATACATATTGCAATATGATTCCTTTTCTTTGTCCTTATATTTGTCAATAAAAATAAGTTTTGGTTTTGCGCAAATAGCCCTAAGTAGCTGAAGGCGCCATTAAAACCAACAACAACAACAACAAACAACATGTGGGGTTGTTTGTTTTGTTGCAATCTTGAGCGAGGTCGTAACAAAAATGGGAAGTCTCAATTTGGAAATTATTTTGAGAATTGAAAATTTGGTGAGAAAATATTATACAGCTGTCTTATACAATCATCTGGCATGGGATAATCCCCTGCCGGGAATTACATAAGAAAAAGTGTTGTGTGTGTAGGCTATGTAAAGTATATGCAGTAGGCCTCAGTTTTGAGTATACTTCTTAATTTGCAGGTTTAATATAGTGATATTTTCATTGGGTTCATTATTTGTGTGGAGTTGTACCAATTGTAGGCACGAATGGCTTTCAATCCAGTGGTTCATTCAAGAGGGGACATTTGAGGAATTGATTCGTTCAGGTTTTGTTGCTTTTGTTCGCTTCAGGAAGGCAGAATTGCACATTCTTGTGGAGCATGTGGAGTCAAAATTAAGTCTGAGAAAAAAGCAAGTCTTTAAAAACCAGTTAATTGAGCATTTGTAAAAGCAAAGAAATTTGGTCTAAAATTTTGGACAAAGAAGTAGAAACTACAAACAAACACAAATGAGTGAAACTGAAATGAAAACTGACAGGTAACTTGGAAACAAATGGAGTTGGATCATCAACTGAAATTAAAAGAATGAAAAGGAGAAAGACCTCAAATTAAAGAAATGCGAATTGCAAATCCAAAGAGTTACAACAGATCCAGCAGTGAAGTAAAAGTGGGTTTGATGTTGGCAGGCACCTGAAAATGGTGCTGGAATTTAGAGAAAATGAGGTTGACCAATTTTTCAACACTTTGAAAAGACTGAGAGTTTGCAGTCGTGCCGAAAGAACACTGGACAATTTTCGGTCACCATAGGTTCATCGGTAAAGCAGAGAATTTTGCAAGTTTGAAATGGGACCGAAGTAATGACTCAAGAGAAATGGCCAGTTCTCTTTCTCATCAACCGTTCTTCTCACACATAGATAATAGGTCTGTACCCAAGGGTCTCTTTAAATCCAAATATCAAATTTCGGACTCTACCTATTCTTACTGGTATCATGGGTATGGTTCGGGACGTCTACCTCGTAATGGATTATTTATATACAGGAACATGTGCTCACAGCGTTTTAACATGCTCACATCAATACAATTACCTTGAGCCATGTTTTAGCTGTTTTTTTTTTTTTTTTTTTTTTTTTTTTTTTTTTTTTTTTTTTTTTTTTTTTTTTTTTTTTTTGTGTTGACACTCACATATTTAATCTCATCATGGCCAAATTACAGTATATGTTTGTTATATACAAGAAGTCTATGGCTTTTGTCAAACTCAAGAAATTAATAATCGAGATTACATATTTCTTCTTGCCGCCGCACTAGAAAATTTGCAACCTCAGTTTTTTTTTTTTTTTCTGTCTGCACTGTATCCAGTCAGCCTGAGGGTTTTCTCCACATCTGATACATACATAATATAGTACAAACACTCCTGTAATGAGACTGCTGGCTTTCTAATACTACTTCCTCTCGAAAGAGACAGTGGATAAAACGACACTATTTTTCGTAGACTACTCGTGGCACTTGACAGAAAACAGTGTAACGCTAGCAAATGGTCAACTGTCAGATTACCAGGTATCAAATGGTTGAACCGCTCTTCTTAGGAGGGGTTTGAAATTTTGCCCTACCCTCCTCTCCTGATCCTGGTTGAAATTAAAAGCAGAGCCAATACATTTGCTCGTCGTCTAAGATTGAGGGAATTTTTCTTACCAACTAAACCCCACTGATATGGCATCAGTATTTACACTGTCTCGTGGCATCGATGCATACTAAGACTGGTTTGCCTTATGGATTGGCTTTCCGCTTCGACGTATTTGCTCTAACGATGAAAAAGTTAGGGTCAAGAATCAATGATTTGAAGAAAGTTCTCCATCAGCGAGGATATTCATTATTACGAAATAGACAGATTCAGAGGGCCATTGAAATACCTAGAGCTGTTGCCCTGAAATCCAGAGCTACTTCTGCGATTACTCCGAGGAGGATTCCAGGTAACAAAATATCACCCAGCTCTTCCAAACATAGGCCAAAATCTTGCACACATACATGCCAGTAGTACATTCTTCAGACAGATGTAAACGAGCCCCCAGAAGTTCCAGTGACATCTTTTCGTGACCAAAAACTTAAAAGGATTTACAAGAAAAAACAAAAGGATTATTGTGTACATTCTCTCTACCCTCTGTGAGAGATGGTCCCAAGGGCTTGTAATCCTTGTAGAAGTTTCCTTGCCTGTTTCCATCCAATCCATGGGGCGGTCCTGTCAGACATACTATTCAGAGTCATACCAATTTCACCATCACATCCAAAACAAAATAATTACCAATACCCTATCAAACATCCCATTTGAGAAACTGTTCTATCTTATAATGGTGGTTTTTACCTTATCACTTGCCCGATTTGTCATAAACTAGTTGGGAGACGGCCCCGTGCACTTAAAATAAGACTTTCTGAACATTGTGCGGATACAAGACACAATAGGGATAGACCTATTGCCAAACATTTTAATCTCCCTGGCCATCCTGCTAATGATAGACAAATTATGGCAATTGACAGACCCCGCACCTTGGACACTGATTTTAGGAAAACATTGGAAGTGCATGTGATTCAGATCCTCCAAACCACTGCACCTCAGGGAATTAATATAACAAAGTTATTAACTCCCAGTTTATCAGATGTCCACGTCTTTCCATTTTATTAGCAGTGCTTGGTTAGCCCAACCAATTTTATCATTCACATTCTATTTCTTTGTTCTCTTTTCCATGCCCATGCAGGTGGATTTGATCTCTGCCATTTGTTTTATCCTTTTCAATTCTTGTCATGTAATTCCCTGATCTTAATTGGTGTCTCTCACAATGTCACTCTTTCTTATCCCTCTTGGGGGATAGTCCACACCTTGATACAGTCATTTACCTGTGCACATATCTTTCTATTGTGCTCACAATTCCAATCATCATTCATGTAGTCCCTAGTCCTGTGGTGCGTTGTGTTCTGGGTTGTTCGCATTTGCCTGTATTGTTTATAGGCATTGTGCCAGCAGTGTTATTTGCTTGGTTAGTTTGGTGTAGTTTTTTTATTGTCTTTGAAAAAGACTGAGGGATTCTTCAGCCGAAACGTCGTGTTTTGAGTTTTGCTGTTTGTCTGATAAGTGGTTGTCTTTTCTGTGTTTCCTATGGTTTTGTTTTTTTTGTGTAGTCATTTTGGTTTTTTGTATATATATGACTATGAATATTGAAATCATCAAGGACAAGCAGTCGATAAGAGAGAATGAGGCCCTGATAATCATAATTTTATAATTTCC
>JAMKCH010035209.1:0-14297 GCA_023653785.1 Ophioderma brevispina | reverse complement strand
GGTTGAAATTTTGGATTTTCAGGAAATGGGACTACTCCTCTGTTACATCTCTGGAAAAGTCAAATCTCTTTGTAAAAGTCTACATGCATTTCCTTGGATTGGTGCATGTCCTTGGTTTCACTGCAGTGCAGTGAAAATGGATGAAAACCATTTCTGACTCCCCACAGCAGCAGCGCATTGCGATTTGAACTGTTGCTGCTGCATTAAGTCAGTGATGGTTTTCATCCATGCAGTGCAGTGAAGTATGAATGGACCTTAAGAGGGTCACCAACTTTAATTCTTATTATAACTACTATCATTCTTAATTCGAATTGGAATAGCAATAATCAATTTTGAATTTTAGTACCAGCAAAAATCGGACGTTGGATATTTGACAGTTTTTCATTGGTTTCATTAAGCCATTTAATTTCAACTATCTGTTGGCTTTAATGTTTTCCTCCTGTGTGAAAGAAAAGTTTTGGACCTTCTCATTCTCAAATAGATAATTTTTTAAAATCTCAATTTTGTTTTAAAGAAAAAGGTTTTCAAAATGTTATTTTTTATTGAAACAGGGAATCCCCAGTCATGCTGGTGGAAAAAGTTACACACACATGCACACTTCAATTGCATACACCTATAATGCCTATTTCAAAATAGGACCTATGAAATTTGCATGTTTGAACATTGGTGTTGGGAGGCAAAGTGTCACTTGGGTGCAAATAATTCTGTTCATTGGTGTTAAGTCCATTCACAATAATCACATAAGCTTTGATTGATATGGTGTATCATTTGAACGAATACTAAACTAACCCTTGCGCATGTTTTCTTTCTATTTGCTCCCCCTGGTTTTTTCCCGACCTAACCTTTGACCCGACATTTGCACACTGGGGACTGTGGTGCATGTGACTGCCCGTTGCATGCTGCGTATAGATCCAATTGGTGATCTATAAGAACCCAGGCCTTGGCTTTAGCATCACTGGTGGCTGGAATTCACCGGGCAACCCTTATAAACCAAATGATATGGTGAGTGATGAGTGTTTTAAAGGTGTATGGCCATTTAGTGACCTGATGAATTGAGCAGACTTACACGGAATAAAGTGCAAAATTCTGCACTTTATTCCGTAATTCATCAGGGTCACTATTGACCCAGGGTCTCTAAATAGCCATACCAGTTTATAAAATGCTATCCTATGTTCCCCGCCAAATAGGCGCAGTGCACTGAATCTCACATAGCTTGGGTAAGACATTAGTGTCGGGTGATGTCGACCGATGAAAATCGCAGGACTCTGAATGCACCTCTATGCAGCAGACACACTTACAAGGTTTAGAAATCCAGGTGCATGCACATGCAGATGCAGTAATGCACTGAGAGTGCCCATGACCAGCTGTGTTCAGGAATGTGACCAATAACTTTTTTGGCTCATTCCTGAACACAGCTGGGCATGGGCGCTCTCACTGCATTACCGCATCTGCACCCGGTTTTCTAAACCTCGTAACTGAGTGTTGTCAATGTGGTGCATGCTTGTGTCAAGAGCTGCGTATCTAAACAGAATTACTTTCAGGCTCAGCTGGGCATGGGCGCTCTCACTGCATTACCGCATCTACGCCCGGTTTTCTAAACCTCGTAACTGAGTGATGTACATGTGATGCATGCTTGTGTCAAGAGCTGCGTATCTAAACAGAATTTCAGGCTCAGATAAACAAAAGCTGAATATTTTTTGCCTATTTGGTGATGAACAAGTATAACAAACTAGTGCAACCTGACCTGGGGGAGAATTCTGTCAAAACCTTAAAAAGATTATGATGTCATCTTAAGGTAAACTCTAGTACAAGTAGATTCAAGACTGAGATGATGTCAACCAAATGATGCGTTTCATCATCTCATTGGGCTGATATTCATTATTACTGTCTCAATTTGGAATAGATTGATCAACTTGTTCATTAAGTTTTAAATTCCCTCACAGAAATGAATAAAAGGACTGGAGCATCGAGCTTACAATGTACAGATTACAAGACTATAGTCTACACCAGTGTGCCATGCAATCCGTGCGTCGATAGACGGTTGTTGTTTTGCAATACTTAAATGTAAATGAATACTGTAACAGAATAAATTTATTTATTTTATCTGCATGACCTACAGGCATGGGGCCAAAAGTTCAATAAAGATCAAAGTTCACACATGCATGTACACATGCATGGGACCTGCTCCCACAAAACCCTGATGAAGTCAGAAATTTTTATTTTTAGAGATACGTGCAGATTTGAAATGCTGATAAAACATGGTTGAAAAAGATGTAAACATCACACTTCCCTCTGTCCTTCAAGAATAAAAATTTGGCTTGGAAAATCTTTTGTTTCTGTTGATTTTTACACATGTCTGTGGAGCCCTTTCTCCCTAATTGCTCTAGTGACTTTATCTGGGTTTGTGGAAGCAGGGCACTTATCTTATAAGCTATGCATTTTGGGGTAGGTGGCAGCTTGCATCAAGTATTTTACAGATGGGTTGTAAGTTTGTCAAGTAATAAGTCAATATTCTTCCCATCTCTCTTTGCAGGGTATATTTGTGACTAAAATAGCGCCCTCTGGCCCAGCAGATGGCAGTCTTCATCCAGGCGACAAAATCCTTGAGGTCAATGGACGCGACTTCTCTAATGTGACGCATGGAGACGCCGTTAATTTGCTACGCAGCAGTAACCCAGTATCGCTAGTTGTACAACGAGAATAAACGTCTTACCTGGGCGGGAGAATTACTGGACATGATAAATGATCTGATGCACTTAGGCCAATAAAATAAAACTGCGATAAATAACTAAAATAAGGTGCAGAAAGAATAGAAACAATTAACTTGTCATCAGGGGGTTCAAAATTGGAGGATAACATTACAATGTTTTATGTAAACATGCAAATTTTGGAAGGGGCATCGGAGGAAAGGGGCACTAAGCAATAATGCTCATGTCCCATATGCCTCCCCTACTATTTATGCCACACTCTCCCTGAGTTCTCCCCAGCTTGCAGCTCATTACCAAGTTCCTTCAGATTTCACTTAGTGAACTTTTTTCTTTCTGTTTTCTTCTTTCATTTTGCAAAATGACCAAAAATTTTGTTTTTAACTCTGAAATTTGTCTTTCACTTCATACTGCAAACATGACTTTCACATTTGACTTTCATGCATGGTCTGAAAATAATCAATCTAGTTACCATACTGTATTGAATTTTAATGTCTGTTAACTTTTAAAGCAACAAGGATACTTCCAGGAGAATGCACATTATTTTTTGAAACCAGGATTTTTTGCATATTTGGAACGCTTACCAATGTATTAAATCACGCCTGAAGTGAATCTGAAAGTAATATCTTTATGGAATAAAAAAGCTGACTTAGTATTTTCTGTCATGCAGAACAGAAAATTCAAGGATGCAGTAAGCAGGTTCAAAACTTAGCTTTTGGTTTACTTTTTTACTTGTTTGTCCAATATTGGAACTTTTGTGGTAGGTGTTATACAACCAATTAAGTACAAATTTAGAGAAATTTGTATCCTCAGAAAATCTCCTCGTGCCCTTTAAAGCTAAAAAAGGATGGTTAGATTCAGGCGGTGGCGGCCAAGCCGCATTCATTATAGCAATTCACCAAAAATGTCAAAAGAAATTACAGCAATACGGAGTGCAAACCACAAACCAATAGGCGATTTGATGTGGGTCGGTCATGGGTGTTCCCATGACCTACATACGACCTCGTCCTCGTTCGTTATTAATGCAAAAAAAATCAGAAATAACCCTTCCAGTGGAGTTGATTCTTCAACTCCAACGGTTTTGGAATAATATTCCTTGACAACATATAAAAAATTCAGAATTTTTTGTCAAGATTTCGCTTTTAGATGTTAAACCAATGGCGACGTCTGAAATTGGGATTTCTTGGCCGCCCTCCCCTGGTTAGATTGGCGTACACGTAAACCAACCTGCTCTTTTTGTATATTTTTTTATTTAAAGGCAATGTCAGTGATTTACCAAAAAAAAAAATTAAAAAAAAAAAAAATTTTCTGTAAACAAGTGATAAGACTGAAAGCAACCTAATATGGACAAAACCGGATATTTTGGTCATTACTGCGTACAGACACTACAACACATAATTGCATAGTGATTCATATCTTTGATACACTGCTGTTTCTTTTTTTGTCATTTTTCATTTGGAAAAAATTACTTATGGAAATTCTACGGACTTATTCTTCACTTTTAGACTATTTCTGCAAATTTTGATTATTTTGACTCTTGGGTGGATCACTGATAGTGCCTTTAATTTTGAAGTTAGGATTGAGAAAAATGCCCAAAGCTATACTTTGTCCTGTCTGAAGTATGAAGTGACGACGCGCGCGTATACCCAGTGCCGCCTTTCATTTGTAGTGCGCTTGTGCCTTGCGTACGCGCGCGCTGAAAGTCGGTACAATGTATACGCCCGCGTCGCTACTTCATACTTCGAGCTGGACAGAGTATACAAATTTGGATGTGTTTTGAAAAATTCAAGGGATGAGCACCCATATTGCATAAATTTGGTATTTTCTTCCTAAAAAAAATTAAAACATATAAATGAATTTTCATGTCTCTTACAGTTAGGGCTAGGCCCAAAAATCTAAATTATTGGACTAGCATAACCTGGCCTAGGCCTGTTTATGGAAGAATAAAAAGTTAGGGTTGGAAAAATCACCCAATGTCTCAGAATTGGGTGTTATTTGAGCACACTGAAGACAATTAAGCACACCCACATTACACTTCTTCCTGGCCAAAAGTAAGAATTGATGTCATGACTTTCGCACAGCTATTCGCACATGTGCATTACACAGGCGGACCCTGTATGCTCAAAATAAAAGTGATGTACACGCTAAACACCATGTAACAGCTACTAGTATGACATTACATGTACTTGACAACTTATGACCAGACAAAGTATACATAAATTAATGTTGTTAATCAAAATATTGAAAAAATAAAAAAAAATCTAAAGCTGGTCTAACTGCCATGTTAAGCCAGTCCGACTCCCAAAAAATGAAACGGAGCATTTTTAATATATCCATATTTAAATCATGTACGTTAAAACTAAACATGCTGCAGAAAAAGCTATAGGCTCAAACTCATTCACGGCACATGCCCACGCTGAGTGACAAACACATAAAGGATGCAGAATTCCTCGCCTTATTTGTATCGGAAGGTAAATGTCAAGTATTTAAACAATGGGCTTTCTTGTAAGAATAAAAGCAAGATATGTAACAAGCAAAGGTTTCATCAATGTAATCATTAAAGCAATATTAGCACATTTTTTTGAAGAGCGCTCCATATTTTTCAAAAAAATTGAGATTTTTACACGGTTGCATTGGTAACTGGCTAGTAAACTATACCTGTGAATGGTTAAGCTCTACAATGTCTATGTGTCGCAAACGAAGGAATTTTGTAATTAGAATAATTAATATCGGGATCCCCGATAATAATTCAACGGCTGCTGGAAACGGCCTTCCAATATGAAATGGCCGGGAAATAGCTCCATGTATGTATCTACGCTCATCTATTAGTTGTTTTATTGGTTCAGGCAAGTCAAGTTAGAGGTCATTTTCTTGAGGTGGCACTATTTCATCATGGACGGACATAAACGTAGCATTTCCAGCTCTGCCGTTAAGTACAATCTAGGTAAACTTAGCATTTCCAGCTCTGCCGTTAAGTACAATCTAGGATCCCAGTTCTAATTACAAAAATCGCTCATTTTATGATAAATACGCATTTTTGAGCATTCTCGTTCGCAGGTGTACTTTTCTAGACAATTACCAACATAGCTGTGCAAAAATATAAAATTTTGAAAATTGGGGGAGCTCTTCAAAAAATGTGCTAATATTGCTTTAATGTATTCTATGTTTATAATCCTCAATGTATAAGTGTAAGTGGTGTCAATATGTGTACTGACCATTATTTTGTACATTTCTTATTTTGTGATAAGGCCACCTGTAATAATTTTGATACCATATATGTACATAATGTACTTTTATTAAGCAACATAATATTTATATTCATGTGTGTAACTGTAAGACATAGATATACTCCTTGCAGCTAACAGGCTTAAGGCCCCTGACTACTCCCAGTCGCAGCGGGCGATTTCTGCGCGTGAGCATACGTAACACTTGATTTGGTAAAAGTTCGGTATGCGCATGCCAATCGTCGCTGCGACGGAAGTATGTCATGGGCCTTAGCGTGGAACTGGTTTCTACTTGAAACTATGCTGAGCACTTGTCTGCTTGTGGCAAAAATGAATGAAAGGTGCATTTGGGATCCTAGGCACCTCATTATTTATGGTCACTAGGTATCCCTGCGAAAAGGTTATTGTCAAAATGTCTGTTCGTTCTTGTGTGTATTCATCATGATATAAGGAATATTTGTCGTCAGGTGCCCCATCGGGCAATGTGTTTAATTTCTGTCCATTAAAATACTAGTGATGAATTTTTCAAGAGTTCTATCAAATCTTCACATAAGATAGGAACTCGCACTATAGCCTATATGCAGTTCGGATATTAAAATCCAACTTTTTATATAAGAGGGGGAGAGCAGTGTGAGCCAGAGGGGGGCAGCTCCCCCCCCCTCTTGCCCCCCTGAAAATTAGTGATTACATAAGCCATATACTATACAAACAAATTTAATATATGCTGCCCCTGAAAGATATATGTGCCCCCCCCACGAAAAAAAAAAGCTGGTACGCCACTGGGGGAGAGACATGGATCACCTAGACTGTGTCTTGTATGAAGTGACGGAGCGCGCATATACCCAGTGCCGCCCTTTCATTTGCAGTGCGATTGTGCTTTGTCTACGCGCGCTTGAAGTCGGTACAATGTATACGCCCCACCCCCGCTACTTCGTACTTCCGAGCTGGACAGAGTATAATGCCTCCTTGATTAAGCCCAATAAAGGACTGTGATGTGGACCAAAATTAAGTGCCAAGACTGCACCAGATTTGCTTTTTTTGGCACATTTTTATTAATAAAACGATATGGGGACCAATCTTTACTGTCAAGTTCCAGTTGACCCCAAAATGCATCCTCATATTTGTTAACTCTATGGGCACTACTAGCCGACTTGGAGGGTATGATTGGTATTGGTAGAATTACAGGATGGCAGTATTCCAGTCAATCAGAGAAAAGGTGCATGCAGATATAGGTGGTCTATATTTAATAATAATAATACCCAACATTTGTAAAGCGCCTTTTCCAAGGATTCAAAGCGCTGTGCCTATTATTATTACGCTGCAATCAGGAACATCGTCCAATCATTCGCTTCATCTTAGGCCGGCAGCTGCACCAAGCGCACATCCCTTCAGCATTTCGATTGTAATATTCCCCATTAACAGCTCCGCCTATTTCGCTTGGGTAACAAGGCAATGAGATGAGTATCTTGCCCCGGGACACAAACGCGTTGACAACAGTGGGACTCGAACCAACGATTTACAATTGGAGGGATACTCCAGGGGTATTGCTGTGTACATATGTTAGAGAGACAATCAAAGACACGTATGGTGGTAGTCTTTGGGTAAATACTGTATTGACCCTAGTATAGTCCCACCTGTTTTAAACCTGAAATAAGCTTGAAGTTAGGGGTGGGATTATTATGGGATCTCTACCCTAACATGAACATGTGACATACATTTCAGCATTTCAGATCTTAAAAATATTCCGGATATTCATGGTCCAAATGAGGTGTGTGAGCGAACAAATGATCCGTTAAAGCATGAAGTCATGAACCTATTAATTTGATAAAGAAAATCACTAGAAGATAATACCAAAAAACAGGAATGATTGTAACCAAAATTGCATGTAATCTACTGCCTTTCAGCAAAAAACAAAAAAAAAAACTTATGGTGGGATTCATAGGAATTTTATAGTATCTCAGTATCATTCTTTCAAAAACTGGGGGTGGGTTTAATGCGCATGGATTATACTCGGGTACAGGCTTGACACTCATAGACATAAATATAGACTGCTACAGACACATTGCAGATTTCTTGTGGGAGAGGTTACGCCGAGGTTGACTTCGAAAAGTACATCCAAGCACACACTCAAAACTTCCGTAAAGCACAGCAAATCAAGGTTAACACAGTGGTACTTTTTATGGGATAAGAGAATGATTGTTAGCTATGTTACAAAAATGATCGCCTTTTGGCAGAAAAATGTTAATGTGCAATCTTCACTTTACTAAAGACTATGTAAATGGTAGTTGAATCCCTTGCAAAAAATATCTTGATGAAGGTAGCATGTTAAGGAAGATCAGAAAAGGATAAAATTTACAGGTGGCAGTAGATGTGGCGCATTTTGACCAATTTTCCTTGTCCCACGGCAGTCCACACCAGTGTGTGTTCGATTCGGTCAAACAATTAGTATCCAGACTGTAGATGCACCAGTGACCATTTCATGTGTCTGATTAAAAGAATTGTGCACGCCAAGATGTTTTGTATACAGAGTTCACAATAGAGTATGGAAGAATGGTGAACTCTACAGGCTCGGGATCTTTCACCCAACATTTTCCTTGTCGTTAAACAGTGGCTGGTGTCAAGTTCTTTTGCAAGTCATTGAAGAATACCATGGGTAGAACGGAACCTCCAAGTGGGGACATCGTGTCAGCAGGCTTGGGTATAGGGGTGCAAAATAAGATTTAAAGTGAAGCAAAATTTCAAGGCAATTTTCAGGGCAGAATGGCAAAAAATTAGGACAACTGGTAGGGCAAAACGAGGGTGAGAATCAGAAAAGACGGAAATCAGCATGAAAGAAAATACCCTTAAAGAATTTTTTTATTCTGCTGGTCATAATTCAAAAATTGTTCTTTGTTTAACTAAAGTGTGAGATAAGCGTGCCTACCGTACCATATAGTAGCTTTATGAGATGTTTGTTTTGTTTAAAAAAAAAACATTTGGGATTGAATAGATTTGAACACCACATTTTCAAAAGCCAGTATTACAGCAGAATTGAAGAAAGGTCTTTATATTCTTTCAGTGCTGAGTACGTCCTTCTGATTGTTCAAACCGCGATAAGGCAATTGCCTTCAGTTACTTGTGGCCTGCTTGGGTAAGACTATTCTATAACCCCGGGGCCTAAAACTACACAATCTGTCCTGATTGGATCATTAGGCTAATGAAAGGGGATTCCCAGGTTCCCGTTCCGAACTCGGTCAAGAAGAAATGCGATCAAATAATTCATTTACTTCCAAATAATTCATTATTCATATTTCCAACTGTCTAAGACAAAAACGATTGTTTTAACGTGATCTTACTCACGAATGATTCATTTTAAGCACTGTTTACAATGACAGGGGGTAGAAGAATCGAACGTCCATTTTCTAAGATCAATAACCAAATTACTTGGTTACTTTATGTTGCACTGTACCCTGCATGAAATAATCAATCACCACCATGTTAACATGTTTTTTTTGTTTTTTTTTCTTTTTGTTCTATACCTGTCACTTTCGTTCATTTGTCCATAGTGGGGTTTTTTTTCGTCCGTGTTTTTAAACATTTATTTACGTTTGTTTATTTACGGAGTCCATGTTGTTGTAAGTGAAAATAGAGGGGACGGGAAGGTATTCTTCCTGGACGATTGTGACGCCGATTCAGGTCAGTCCAGCCATTTATAAAGAGTGCTTTATCAAAGCACTTCCTATTGTATACCAAAGTTTAAATTTAATGACGCCTGTCATAAGTATGTGTTTCGTGCCTCAAAACAAAGCTCGTCAGTTGACTTGGCATCAATAATGAAAAATATACATGAACATAATGAATAATGACATTCCCCACGCAGTCATGAAAAAAAATGAAACGGGAAACGGAATCAACTTTCATTAGCCTTACCGGACTCAACATAGCCTTCTAATAACGCAATGAAAACATTGCTTTTACATCTCTGTGTAACCACCATTTTTACCTGAGACGAATATACCTAAAGAGATAGGAAGTCAAAGCGTAGTCCATTGTTACAGCTCGAGCGTATCCGCACACTCGGTTGTTTCGGCTTGCACTGACTTGGCCGCACGGTGGCGCTGTGAGCACCTATAGTTTCTTTGAGCAAGGGTTTCTCCTGCATATCAGGCACTTTTACCCAATTCTGTTCTTCAATTCATGACCTAACATGATATAATTATTATTAGGACCGGCCTCACTTTACCTTTAAGGGGTTGCCATGTCATCAATAACTCATTCCTAAGACAAAATCAAAATAAAATGCCCAATTAGCTCTTTTCTGTTCAAAAATTGAGTTTGAGACATAAACTAGTCCAATTTAAGTTTCATTCCTTGTGATTATTTAAAGAGAAAATGCACATTTAATTAATTTTAATTATGAAAAAGCAAAACAGAATTGATGTCATTAATACATTTAAATTTGAGCAAATTCCATCTATAGTCGACAAATAAGTACACACGTGGGGATCATTTTTAAGTTATTCCATGAGCGTATATGCAAAAGTCATTGAGTAACTAAACTGTGTTCAAAGCGTTTTGACAAATACAGCACTGTGAGCATCATTGTGATTTCAAAATAGCCCGCCAAATTCACATCTTGGGGTTATACTATTAATTATTGAATAACGATTACTGCTACTCGATCAGTCGGGGGAATCGTTGAATTAACATAATAATACCGTACCAGACGCTGCAAGCTGCTGGCAAACTCATTAGTTACTTGCTTCGAATCTCTGGTTAGGTATATTCTTCTCCGATTTTTACAACATCGCCGATTCGCTCATTAAATGATTATTTACCCTCTAAGTAGACCAATCAAAAAGTGCTTAGATGTTGATAGACCTTGCAGGTATGGGCCGATGGGGTGAAGGTTTGTCCATTATTTTGTGGCCTAAATTTCCCTCTTTTTGATGAATTCATTTTTGCACCTATCATGCCTGTAACAATTGAAAGTGGCAACCAAGTATATATAGCCAGCATAGCATTTGATCATTAATTAGTGGAGTTTGCAGGCGAACTCCAAAGAAGATGCAATCAAAAGAAAATGCTTCAAAAATAATATTGGTATGACTTTTAGACTTACAAATCACTGATGAAATTTTTTTTCCAAACTAAGAATTCCAAAATGGCCTTTGGGATGAAAAGACACCAATTCTTTCAAATATTGACTAACTGCCAGTTTAAATCCCTGTCCTTTCTGACTCCAAAATGTCCACTGAGAAATGCGCATGGAACAATAACCAGTTTCCCTTGACAGCACATGGCGTCATTTGTGACGTGAGTATCAAAACCATGCTGAATATCAATGTTTGCTTTTTGTAGTCACATAGAGTGGATTCATAAAATGTATGCGGTTCAGATCAGCGATACTATTCCATCTCCTCTGAGAGAGGCTGAATTTGTGTTGGTAGTGGAATGAAAATCAATCATTATATGTGGAAGCCGGCATCTTTATATGAAGGCCATGAAGAAAAAAAGAATGTTTATCCCAATATGGTACTTGAAATTACAGTAGAAGTAATTCAATTATTTTTTCTTCACTGGATGTGGAGTCACTATCTTCTGCTAACTTAATCACAATCTGCTCAGTTAACGGCATGTCACAAATGTTCTTGTTCACAATCTTAATTTAACAATAAAGTTCAGATTGTGACAAAAATCACTCTCCACCTCATTTTGGCCTCTTTCTCCATCTAGAAGCATGGTTTTGATATACCACATCAAAATTTTATTCAAGGTCAAACAACCTTAATTTTGAGCAATGCCCTTTTGTGTAGGATTTTTTTCCCCATTAGCAGGGTGTGTACTGTGGAAGTTAGCAATCAAGGTCATGTATTATTATTCATGCTAAGGGTGGTTTATACTCTTATCTCATGTCAAATATTTGATGTCACATCAAAAAGTATTCTATGTAAGGTAAAAATCCTGGATATGCCAAGTTGAACGGACAAAATTGTGCACCTTTAAGTTAGGACCGGCAAATAGTTGCTTTCTTATGAGTGGGCAAACTGTCAACAATTGGAAAATCTTGTATGGTACATTTATATTTTTCGACTTCACAAAAAGTATTTCTCATTCAATATTCGACATGAGATATAGAGTATAAACCAGTCCATAATTGATTCTTTCCTTATTAGAGAAATGAAAAATCATTTCCTGTACTTTGACTTTCACAAATGAAATAACAATGCGACAGATTTTTTTTAGAAAAATGCATTTAAAGAATAAATTTTCAAAAAAATGGCACCTTGTTTCGCTTCATTTTTTATTCACATTGTGAAAACAACAGGTGATTTGTATGGCAAGCCAATTGAACCTCAACCCTGATAAACTAGTTTATCTATATGAACATAGTTTCTCTAGACAAGGCCGCATAAAAAAATGATCAGATTCTTGTAGCCCTCCCTCATTTCTTGGGATAAGGTAAAATTTTTTAATTTTCCAATTGTAATGGATAGGCCTATCTGTATTATTAATCAACCACACTCACTTTCATGTGCTTTTAGAGACTTTTAGGTGGTCTATTCCTTGTAAACAAATAAAAAAAAGTGGTGAAAACAGCCATATTTTAGTGTTATTTCATAAAAATAAAAATGTCCTCAATTTTCAGAGGCCACTGCTACGAGAAACTAATAATTTTAAGGGGGCTTAAACACAATTTTTCCATCTTGATAAAACTAGTTCTTCAAAACTTATCTACAAAAAATTAGTTTATCGAGAGAAAAACTTCAGTTTTAAGTTGATGGATACAGCTTTTCAAAAAAACTTTGGTTATGTAATTGATAACTAATAGAGAAAAACTGTTTATGGGTTGTTTTACAATCAGGGTACCTCTTGGCTGAACACTACAATGTGACCCATAAAAAAACAATGTCAATACCTTTTCGTAAATGATACTATGCCAACTTAAAGACCACCAAAAGCACTACCTACAACTACAAAGAAACCATTTGAAATGCTTGATGACTAACAAAAATATGAACATATGTATGGAAATTGCTTAAAATCACTCATTTGAAGTAGGTTATATTTGATTAGATTCAGCACTGTCATAAAGAACATTTGGGACAACATTCAGGAATAACATTTGAAGCAAGGTAATTAAAGGTGCATTTCGTGATTCCAGCACCTTCTGTTTTATTCATTGTTCACTAGATATCCTTGAGAAAAGCTTATTCACAACTTTCTAGCCGATCCCGACTTTGCGGTTTGTGTTATTAACAAATGTTCGTTTCCCACGGTCCCATAGGTCACTGTGATATAATTTCTGTCCGTTTACGGACAGAAAAATACAAAATTGCGAATTTCTTACAGACACGACCGAATTTGCACATAAGATTTGGCACACATGGATTACTAATATTAACGGTTCAGATGATATGAAAATCTCAACTTTTTTTAGGTAATTCGGGGGGACGAGACTGTGGATCACGAAATGCCCCTTTAATATCCAGAAATCTAAAAGAATGTGACCATTTGTTAACATGCGGTGTCCATTTGACATTTAGTGGTAAATTCCGTCAAAATATGTCCTCTCCATATTTAGGCTGATAAAGCTTAAACTAAATTGACAGATTGATTTGTGATATTTTCTTTAAAAGCTCTAGTTTATGTTCTATACAATTGTAGTAAACACTTGGTGGCTACCCATTAAGTTTTCCTGTATGACATGATCAAATGTTAGAAGTCAGTGTTCCGTCAAAATTTGTCCTTTCCGAAAACATGAAATTTGACTAACCATAAAAATTTTTCTTGAAAACCTCACATCTCCAAATTTTGGAAATATACTGTTTGAATTATCTATATTACAAAAATATTAATACTAAAAATAATCAAAGCACTTTATTTTTTCACCCCAAATGTAGAAATGAATGAAATGTTCTGTCAAAATCTTGTCCTCTCTGAAAAATGTAACATTTCGTCAATCATAAAAATCGTTCACGAAGACGTGACACCTCAAATTTTGGAATTATACTTCCCAACTTGCCTACAATGTAAAAACATCAATATTAAAAAGTATCATGAGACTTCATTTTTCACCCCTAATGAGACAGCCGAGGTACCCCGATTGATCCACAAACCTGATAAGGGTTGTTTTACAATCAGCTTGTCATAGATGTGTGTTCTTGTCTGCATGCACTAATTACGACCCACTTAAAAGGAAAGTTGTATGTGGAGGAGCTCGTGCACACAACCCAAAGTACCCATTTCTTTTTCCTTTGCGTTTGTTAAATCTAATCAATCGTACCAAACCAGAAAATGCTGCAAGTTGGAACTTGCAAATCCCCCTATGCTTTCATGTGATCAAGTTGTTACAGGCCCAAAGAATTAGCAATGATTTATTTCATTT
>JAMKCH010035208.1:0-15322 GCA_023653785.1 Ophioderma brevispina | reverse complement strand
TTTTACACTCTGCACAAGAGAACATAACAGCAACGTTTGGTGTTTTTAATTAAGAAAAATATAATGTACTTCAAGATGTTTAAATAAAAAATGAAATATGAGTATTATTAACTATCTATTCTCGGGTTACATTATCTATGTTTCAGCGGGCATATTTTCACGAATGCATGGGCTCTGCAATCCAACAACTATTTGTTTTATCTATCTATAAGGAGTAGCATGCTACCTGATGTAGATGATAACTATTTGCATCTTTCGGAAGAAAGAGCCAGCTCCAAGATATGAATTACCTAGGCGACGAAAAAAGAAAACCCTGTTTTACGGGCAAGCCGGACCTTTCGAGTAGGTCGGTCGGTAGGTCGGGCGAATTTTTTCTTTTTTAATTTTTTTTTTTTTCTGGAGCTCAAAATTGGCCTAAAAATAGCCCAAATCTGAAAAAATCAAGAGAAAAATGAAAATGTTTACTAACAAATTTTATAAAAAAAATTGCAAAAATGATTAAATTGGCTTAAAAAACAGGATGATTTTACATGATTTTTGTAAAAACTAAAAAAAAAAAATCTGCAAAACTGAAAAATCAGGGGGCGGGTGGGCCCGTGTAAAACAGGGTTTTTGTATTTTTCGTCGCCTAAGTAATAATTAACAAATCACTAACCTCAAACCCGGCAAACCCAACCTGAAAAGGCGGTTGGGGCCACCCGGCACATACTCGCCCCTTAAATTACCAGACCAACCCAAGAGAAGAAATCCTCTCAGAGGGATGGCGTGGGAGGGCATCTACATCAAGGTAAGCATGCTAATACTTATAGATAGATTATAAAAACAAATTGGTTTTTGGATTATCATCGCGGAGTACTGCTTACCTTGAGCGTAGATGATAACTACTTTGCATCTCTCGCTCAGACAGATACAATCCGGGAAAAAAGTGTAGAACACTAATCACTCATTGTTAAAATAGCGGTCTATTTAAATGTATTTGTTTTTGACTGATGTCCAGTTTTAAATGAAGGCGGAGGAACTTGTCTCTCAAACCTACCCTTTCCCCACCCCCTATCAATCATGTTGGGAGAAGTGACAAGGATGTTGAGGACATGAGGTGGCTCAAACATGAGAAGGGGCGGAGAGGAGGGGAACATTTTTCAAGAGACGGCATTATGTTCTAACCATTTTTTCCCGGATTGTAGCACCGCTACAAAGGCAGGGGGTGAGAGAATCTCGTCCGTGACGAATAGTGCTAAGGTTTGAGGTATTTCCCGAACACGGGAAAAACAGACTTAGACGGCAGGCGCAGCTAGGCCTACAAACCCCAAAGGAGCCTAGCAGCCAGACAGCCTAAGCAACTATTGCCGCCTTATACAGTAAACAATAGAATATCTCACAACATGGGGAGTATATTCTATTTCATCCTTATATACGTTACGAAATGATCCAACTAGGCAGGACTGCCACACTTGTCACTAGGTGGAGGAAGTGGAGCCGGGGGTAGTCTCAGTTGTTGCGGAGTTTCTCGCCATGTGAAGTTTAATGGAAGCTGAAATAATTTTGCCCCAATGTAACTGCCTATATATATAAAACATGATAACATGTTAACGTCAGCACATCTGTATCAAAGCACTTATAGTTATAATAAAACCGTACTTCCTCACCTCAAATGAGCAGTGATCAGGATTGGCATGGCATCCCTCCTCTTACTCTGACCTGGCTTGCTGACATGATGGTTTTGGCCACGATTTTGGTTACTTGTAAGGAAGGTACTTCTTCAATAAACTTTCTGAAACGTTGGTAAGGCGTCCTCCATCCTGCTGCTTCAATTATATCAGATATGTTCACTCCTACAGTGAAAAGCCCAAGATGTTGCCTGACTTCTTTCTAATTTCATGAGCATGCGGGTTAAAGGCGATGGTACTGTCCAGTGCGAGCTTCACTTTCAAAGCATCAGAAGATGATGGGAAGTGTACCCCCACCCTCGTGAAAATTTTGCTTTTGGTTGCAGTTGTAAGGTTTTAGTTGTAAGTGATGAAGACGTTGGTCAGATATTGAAGAATCCATTGATTTCCCTAAGAGGCAGTAAGGTAGTAATAATGTCAGAGAGCTCTGACTGGGACACCAGCGTTTATCTTCAGGATCACCAGTAACTCGGGGAAGCTCTGGAAGAACTATAGTCTGAGGGTTGCATAATTGAGTGTCTTGTTTTGGCCATGAAACCAGCACGAGGAATTAGAGTGACATAGTGAGAATCTGAAAATCTCATATACTTCTTGTCGTAGACAACGCATGTTTCTGAACATCGTCTGGTAGATGCAGCAATCAGTAGGAATGCTGTCTACTAAAGTTAATCGAGAAGATGGCTTTATTCAAATGGTTCAACGGCTCGCTGGCTACGTACTGAAGGACCAATGGAAGGTCCCACGATGGAGTGAGCTTTCTAACAGTAGGACGTTTTATAGCATTCCCTTAACCCTAAAACGCGCCGAGAGGCATTGAAGCCAACGAAAACGTGGTACCACCGGTCGGAAAATCCGTTTCGTTGCATCTGGTCCGTCAACAACTATTTTTGGTCTCGGGGCAAATGACTGTCTCATTGCGTTTCAGTGCATCTGGGACGTCTTCCCGGAGAATGACCGGGAGCGATGCGTTTTCGTTGGCATCTGGGCGTCGTCCCCCGGAAAATGACGCGATTCTTTTGACTGCATCTGGGCCGTCTTCCCGAGAGAATATACGCGATTCTGTATTAGATTGCCTCTTCGGGACCGAGTAATATGTGAGGCTGGAATGATGGGCGTCTGGGTTTTGCGCTGAGTCATTTGGCGGCCGCCTTGCCCCAAAAGGCGACAATTCTTTACGATCAGAGCGGTGAAACACTGTCGCATAATGCCCATAGACAATTTCGATTTCGATGGTGATAGCGCACCTTTTCTATAAGCTATTGGGTTAATATGCATAAAGTATTCATGACGTAACCGGAGCATGACGTAGCATAATAGAGCCACGCACGACTATGATGTATCGTAATAGCGCCACTCACGACTGGCGAACTTATAAGCTACAAATTCATGGGCAGATCAGTGGTTATTTATTTATTTATTTATTATTTATTTATTTATTTACCTGTTTTTTATTGATTTTTCACGCGATGTTTTTCGTTGCACCTGGGCCGGTTTCCCGGTAATGGCGCCGCGATGTGTTATCGTTGCATGTGGGCCTCTTCCGGGAAATGGCGCGATGTGTTTCTTTGTATCTGGGGCCGGCTTCCTTGAATGGCGGCGATGTTTTCGTTGCATCTGGGCCGTATTGACTTTGCGCTACTAATTCCTGTGCCGGAAAAACGGCCCGAGATGCAATGAAACGCAAGCTTGGGGTCTCTCGTTGCATCTGGGCCCGTTAAATAAAATAGATTGCTTTTGCCTTGCATCTGGGCGTCGGCCGGCAAACAACCCGGTCCTGGTTAGGGTTAATGAGATCCGAGAGACTCTTCTCTAATTATGTCCGGGTTATCATGTGTAGTAGAGATGGCAGACGGTAGTTTCTTCTAATAGTTGATTTTGGAGGTTTTCTGAAAGAGAATGTCAGGAGTTAGCCACGTCTCCTACGAGGCAGACTGCGATCCACCTTGTGTTTTCTTTCTTGCACCGTACGTTGAAGCGTCGAAGTCTACTATATAGAGAATGAGGTGGACTTACTCTTGCTCCACCGACGCCAGGGAGGCGCTCTCCTGAAAATCCTTTGCTTTTGAAGGCGAGCTTGAGAGAGGCCACACAGTCAAGGGTAGAGATTAGCCTTTGGAGCGACACTCTTTTGTTTCTTCCGTCCACAAACAGATTTGCCTTAAGAAGCAGTCTGGATGGTCTTTCCAAAAGCTTACAACAGTCTTAAAAACCAAACCTGACTTGGCCAAAAGGGGCTACAAACAGTATCTTACTTGACCCTTGTTGCTGTACTTTGTTAGTACCTCGCCAGAATTATTAACGGTGGAAAGGCGTATGCAATCAGGGTCTCCCAACTTATTGTAAAGCAGTCTCTCACCAAGGGCTTTCGTCCGCTAGCCACGTGCTATGTTGGGAGTTGGTAATTCTTGTAGTTTTGCAACAGATCTACTATGGGCCTGTAAAGTCTTTGAAAAATCATCTGGCCTACACGGCTGTTGAGATGCCACACCACAGTTGATACCGAATAATCTATCATTTTGCTGATTTCCTCTGGAAAAGCTGTTCTTCTGAGATCAGGTCTAACTCTCGGTAGATGTTCCCCTTGAGGGTATTTGAATGATACTCGCACCAATGAGGTGGTGGATGGTTTCCGATCACATGAGGATACTCTTGTTCCTCTTGGTGGTTGATGTAGGCACTACAGTTGAATTGTCTGATCTGAGTTTTCACTTCACTGACTTCCCAGAAACCATCCGTTTGAATCGTTTAGAGCGTGTTCGACGCTAGCACTTTAGTATATTTATATGGAGATTTCCTTATTATCTTCTTCGACCATCTCCCTTTATTTTGTGGTATCTCATGCATGCTTCCCAACCTTTCTTCGCAGCATCCGTCATGGTAATCACTCGATGACCTCGTAGGTGCTACACGATCTTTTGGCTTTAATGGAACTTACAGTAGAAAGTCTACTAAGCTTGCCAACATTCTAAGGGCAGCGGAGCCTATATAGCAGGAGATAAATTCCTCTTCAAATAAGAAAGATACTATCTCACAGTTTCGTGATTCCTCTCTTCTGTAGGAAAAACGTTTGGTTTTCTTCTTCAAGTCCAGATTGCCCCTAAAACTACTCCTGCCTCTGACTTGGATGGCAGATTAAATTTCTTTGTAATCATGCACCCAGCTCTTTCATCACACAACCGTCTTTCATAACCAACGTGAACTGGACTTATCAGACTTGATTAGCTTGTAGCTACCAACCAATCATCGAGATAGACAAATTTGATACCCCCCTTCTCAGATGTTCTGCCACTTTCTTCACTCTTCTTGTAAAGGTAAGGTATCGTAGAAATTCCGAATGGCACACTCGAAATTGGTAAGACTGGTTGTCTTAACTGAAGCGAAGCTATCTTTGATGAGGAAAAACTGGAACATGAAGGTAGGGCGTCTTTTAAATCCAATGTCGCACCAAACCAGCCCTTCTACAACTCTTTGATGACAGCTGAGAGAGTTCCCATTCTGAAAGCCTCGGACGAAATCTATCTGTTCAGAGGCGTAGATTTATGATCGGCCTCTGAGGGTCTCTTGTTTTCTTCGATGGTAGGAAGAAAAACGAACAGAATCCTTCCATATACTTTCTATTGGAAAAATCTAATTTTTCCCCGAACATTCTTCACTTCGTTTTTTCAAATCATAGCCTTTAATGTCTCTTTTGGCATAGGCGTATAGCAAAAATGACTTTCACATCATCGGCGGACGAGCGGTAAACTGCAAGGTAATCTTTGAAGTTGTTTGAAGAACCCATAGATCCGAGGTTAGCGACCGCCACGCCGGGAGATAACTTTAGACGCCCCTCACACTGGCATCATAGGTAGGTAGGAGTCACTTGTACTTTCCTCCCCTACGCGCGCGGGGGGGCCACGTCTGGCACCTCTATGTCTGGCGTAGGAAGAATAACTTCTGTCCTGTCTAATCCTCTATAGTTGGATTTGCTGTCCTAGAATTGTAGCCCGACTTTCCGACAGGAACCCTCTTTCCTTCCTTCTGTAGGCAGGAGAATAAACTAGGAGCGAAAGCCATAATCGTAAGGTATGTATCTATACGGCAAATCTGGAAGAACCTCTGGTCTTGTAGCCTTTGGCAACTTGATCAGCAACTAAACTCGTTCTTCTTCTGAGAGGCTAAACTAGACCACTGTTTTCCCAAAAAGATCTTTACCTCCAGGAGCATTCAGGGGAACTTTTGGTGCTGTAAAATTCAAAGCGTCACTGCATTCTTCTTCGCATAGCCACTATTTGGTAAGTCAATCTTTGTAAAAAGCTCAGTAGAAATGTGATAAAGATCTCTCACAGTATAAAGGCATCTCTCAATGGCGTCACTAGACAGCTCTACATTAGGCTCTAATAAAGCATTCATAAGGATGCTAAGAGACAACAAGGCTACAATCGAAGTTCATATACAATTATGGCAAAATCTGTTCCAAACGTCGAAAGACAACTCCTTGCCCTCATTCCAAGAATCAAATTATGGACAAGGTTCCTTAAGTTTACTAGATAGAAGAAAAGCCTTCGACACCGGCTGGTTGGCATTGGTCTTGGCTTGCATAAGGGTTTCTCATCAAACTTCATCTTATCCAAGCATGGTCTGGGAACATAGGAGCTGAGAAGAAGTCAAAATCATCCTCACATGTGGGGAGCTCAGAGCCATATGAGAAGGGGAGTCTTCTTCGGATAGTCAGTCCAAATAGACTTCTGAACTTATCAAAAGTCTGTCTAAACGGCTCTTTGTTCGTGTGTTGTTTTTTGTGTAAAGGAAAAATGAGAGGTGTTTCACCACCTACGTCTTACAATGCTTAGCAGCTAGACCAAGGACTGAAGACTAGAGTCTTGAGATATAGCAGAATCACATTTCAAAACTCGATGAACCATAGGCCCGCCAAAAGGGGCGCCCGCAGCATTGGGAGATAGGTACTATAGGTCTTCGAAATCTTCCGTCAGTAAAGAGTCAACATCGGAATAAGGAGCTCCATAAATATGGGAATCTCTTTCAATTCGTTATCCTCAATCAAATCAGTGCGCTTAGAGGGAAGTGCCTGGACTAGAATGTGCAATGGGCGAGTAGATCAGCCCGTGATTGGTTAAGTAGCCTTATGATCTTAACTTGGCTGTATCACTAGGAGCTGCCATCGAGAAGGTTCTTTGTTACGATGAATCACTTGAAAGAGTAATGAGAGGATAGATCCCTATCAACATGATCAGACGAAACAACTTCAGGATTCAGTACACCATTGTGTGAAACAGACTTCCCTATTCACAGGTATAGAGTTCTTAACTCTAGACTGGAGAAAATCATTCATCTTTAGGCCTGATACAGAATAATGACCTGCATCATTCAATTAGATCTTTAACGGAGGAATCATATAAGAGGCAATGTCATCTATATAGAGGAATGTTCTTCTGCTCTAAGTGAAAACGTCAGCTTGAGGAAAAGCCACTGCTTTCTTCTCTACATGATCAGAACGTGGTCTAATAGTCTTATGAGAAGAATATCCACTATGTCTTGAACCAGAAGAATCCTTCCGAAGAATCACTTTCAAACCTCGATTGAACCAACGGCCGCAAAAGGGGCGCAAGCAGCACATTGGGAGTAGGTACAGTAGGTCTTCAAAATCTTCCGTAGGAAAGAGTAAACATCGGAATAAGGAGCTCCTAATAATATGGGAAATACTTTTCAATTCGTATCAACAATCAAATCAGTGCGCTCTAGACTGGAAGTGCCTTGACTAGAATGTGCAATAAGCGGAGTAGCATCAGCCCGTTATTGGTTGAGTAGCCTTAATGAATCTAACTTGGACTGTTCACAGGAGGCTACATCGAGCAAGGGTTCTTTGTTACGATGAATCATAAGAAAAGAGTCATGAGAAGAATAGATCCATCAACATAATCAGGGACGAAACAACTTCAGATTCAGTACAACCATGGTTTGACACAGACTTCCCTTATTCACTGGTTATAGATTTCTTAATTCTAGACTTGGAGAAATCATCCCTCTTTATAGGCCTTGATACAGAATAATTGACTGACATCATTCAATTAGATCTTTAACTGAGGAATATAATAAGAGGCAATGTCACTAAATACTAGAGGACGTTTCTGTCAAGGGAAAACGCCTGAGAAAAGCCACTGCTTCTTCCTCTACATGATCAAGCACTTGTCCTAATAAATAGTCTTATAGAAGATCTCCCCACTATGTCTTGAACCAAGAAGAAGCCTTCCGATCATCTACTAGATCCTGAGAATGAAGAACTACCTGAAGGAGAGTCTCTATATTCTTCGATAGTCATGGCTAGGAGAATCTGAATGACTATTCTACTACTGTGTGAGGACGTTGTAAGGCGTAGAGGAGAAAGTACTCTAAACCTTAGAGCTATCCCTTCCGGAGAACGTCGGCAGTAATGACTGGAACGTCTCTCTGAAAAAGACTATCTATTCATCATGATCTAAATTCACACTTCTCTCAGTAGATTGTCGTCTACGGAGACTATCACTTGGAGACTTGCGTAGTGGACTTCCGACCCTGAAGGGAGCGATGTCTAGAATATACAGTAGATCGATCCTTATCCTTCCTAGTAACCCGATAAATATACAGATGGATAAAACTCTTTCTGGATCACGACACATGCTAGTCGATTGACTGAACGGAAGGAGAACGGGTGAACAAGCCACTGAATAAGACGATGACGACCCGACGGTTTGGGCCCGATGGAGAATGGTAGTATAATTTGAATTTGAAGAACTACGATGGCGACCCGACGGTTGAATCGCCGGAGGACGGTTGAATAATTCACAACACCCAGGAGATCCACGGAGACGGCCCGAAGTTAACTAGGTGGACGGACTGGCAGACCAGAAACAACTGTAGTCCTTGGAAGACAGTGGAGAAAATTAAATTTCCCTTATCGTAATACACCCTGGCATGAACACACAACTTCCTTCAACCAAGGAGGGGAACCTCTGTCTTTCATTGAAATATCAACCTCCCGCATCCACCATACAAAGTCTCATGTTCCTATAAACTCATGTGACCCAGTCGGTATACTATCGGGTAACATCGGCGGCCCCGGCCGCAACATAAGATCTAGCCACGGAGATGGAGCTGACTTAGCCTTGGCTTGTCTCTTTAACTTTCTTCCTCCATATACAACGTCCAATTCATCAAGATTTCTGGATCTTCAAGTCCTGTCTCCCTTTGTGGTTATTACAATGGTCTCTCTCTTGAACAGCTTCTGCACTTCAACACATATTTTCATTGCGGGTCTTTGTCGTGTCCTCCGAAGGAACTCTTTACAATCCAGACCCTCTTCAAAGCGGTTCCTTCATTCTGCCACATCAAATAAAACAAGTACTTGTAACGGTTGTTAGATACGATAGGATGACCCCCACCGAGAATCGGGAGTTCCAAAAGGAGAATCTTTCATTCTGTCTACCCTTTTTGTATATTACAAGGTCTCTTCTCTATCCGCCAAACAGCTTCTGCAAACTCACACAATTCATGCGAGTCTTTGTCTTGTCCTCGAATGAACTCTTTACATCCATAACATCTGCAAGCGGTTCTTCATGTCTGCAACATCAAAGTAAAACATACTTGTAAACGTTGTTAGATACGATAGGATGACCCGCACCGATAATCGGGAGTTCCAAAAGGGTAGACAATAAGGCCAAGGAGACAATACGGAACGACAGAAGACACAGGGCACCCCCACCCAAAAAAATTTTGAGAAAAATTTGAAGATCATCGGCACGAGCTGGTAGTACGCTATGAGAACACAAATGACATGGTTGCACGGCGAGGCTATAAGACAAGGGCGAAAACTAAATATAAATAGAAATAATGCAAGGGAGCAGACCACGAGACAGGTCATCCAAACATTGCCTCGGCGGTCTAGGTGTGGACTTACATAGGGAGCTAAAATGGCCAAGGAATAAGGCCCACTTAACACCCGCAGTACGAGCAGTGCGAAACAAATGGCCTGAGGATCGCGGGGCAATCATGTGAAGGGATATATATTGATACTATGTTAACAGCTTCGATTCCAAACTCCTTAGAATTCCCACTCCTTACGCAACTTCCGGATCGGTTAAAGACAAACATCTCAACTGCAACCAACAAAATCTCCAAAACTCAGACGACCCGTAGTAGAGGTAGATGTTTATCAGACATTGTACATAAACAAATCGCGATAAAGGGTTAAAGCGGGAAAAAATTATGTTTAATTATCCCATTAAAATTTTCACATGGTGCCCCAACTGAGACACAAAAAACTTAGCAAAGGATTCTGGATGCAAGTGACGTCATGGGACCGCTACTAGGCATGGGCGCAACGAAAATTTTTAATGTGGCAATGGGGTTTTCAAGGCATTTTTGAGCCACAAAAATGCACTAAGTTGGATCATTTCGTAATGTAATAATGATGACAAGAAAGAGGGTAGGACATCTGGAAAGGATTGTTGCCAAGACATTGGTCACGCCCGGAATATTGACGGCTACCAATGAGACCCGGCGCTCGATGCACCAGAAAAGCAGTCGGCGAGTGTATAGACATAGCGTGGGGACTGAGTCCCTCTCCTGTCTGTTCAGATACGGAAATTACCGCAATGTCGGACTGAACCAACACATTGCTTGCCCCGAACCAGATGTTCGAAATGATGGAGAGAACGGTGAACCGTCCATAGTTCCAGAACATTGATATGGTTCCGAGCTTCCTGAGGAGACCACAATCCACGAGCTCTGAATTGCTTCAAGTGGCCTCCCCATCCAGTAGGGATGCGTCCGTAGTTACCGTAACTGACAGACTGAGGAGGAAACGTAGATATACCGCCATGTTCCGACGTTCTGCCCCACCACTCTAGTTCGGTGCGAATCAAATCGGACAGTGGAACAACCTCCAACCTCGTGCAAACTAGCGCAAAAGTGACTGAGGAAATGGAGTGAACGCGCTCATGTGTAATCACAGTAAGGAATCAGATCTACCATGCTGGCCATGAGCCCAGTACTTGAGCCAGGACTTAAGCTGGGGCCTGATGCGAATCAAAAGAATTCGCACACATGCGTCAAGTTTGCTGATTCGCTCGGCGCAGGGAGTCGCTAACCCTCGAGCCAGGTACAGTCGAGCACCCAGATAAAGAGGCAACTGGGACGGAACTAGACTGGATTAGACAAATTCACGATGAATCCTAGTTCCATAACTGTCTTGAGCACCAGGCGTGTGTGCAGGCGCATCTCAGAACAATAGGCTTACAACAAGCCAATCGTCAAGGTTAGACGTATCCCCCGTTTCCGGAGGAGCGCCACCACCGCCTTCACCACTCGAGTGAAAACGCGTGGTGCGGTCGAAAGACCGAAGGGTAAACAGTGGAACCTGTAAGCTTCGTTCTGAATTGAAACTGCAGGAACCGCTGATAATCCTGATGAATAGGGACATGCAGGTATGCGTCTTTCAGATTCAACGACGGGCCCACTAGTCCTTGATTGGGGATTTGAGCACGGTCGTCAAGGTCTCCATCCTGAATCTCTTTGGCCAGATGAACTTGTTCAATGGTTGAGATTCAGGATGGGGCGCCAATCCCCCGGTCTTTTTGGGAGCAAGAAAAAAGATTGACCAAAAAAGTATTGTGTTTCCACTGATTGGGATAATGGCGGCCATCTTGGACCGTAGAGATATACTTCGTCCAGTAAAGCTTGTCTCTGAGCTAAATCCACCGGCAAATATGGAACACGATGTACCGAAGAGCCGGAGGCGGAGAAGTGAACTGGCACCAAAAATCGCCAGAAAAAAGTTAAACCAGGGCGTTAAAATAGACACGAAACATAGGCCAAAACAGTCCCATCATTTAGTGAACCTATTGGTAGAGAGCTAGCAATTCAAACGGCCAAAAACCCTATTAAACTAGAGCTAACTAGAAAAGACACCGGTCTCTTGGCTGTCAGAAATTTAAAGGGGCGAGTATAGTGCGGGGTGGCCCAACCTGCCTTTCAGGGGTTGGGTTGCCGGTTTGAGGTTAGTGATTTGTTAATTAGATTAGGTAGTATATCTGAGAGGTGGCTCTTTCCTTCAGAAAGATTGACAAAAGAGTAGTATCATCTACGCTCAGGTAAGACAGTAATCCACGATAGATAAGAGTAATGCACGGGGTCATCAGTAGGCTGGGACTTTCGGGGGCAGGCACTCGGGTATCCGCCCGACCTTGAATTACCAGGGTCTGAATTCCAGTCACGGTTATCCGAATGTCAAGTGTAAAAGTTCAAATCATTTAACGTTACACTGCCTATAAATACAATCTGCTACTACAGCCACATGGCCCAGGATGTATGGAGTCCATCTCTCAATGCATCAGTTGTGAAATTTCACCTTCAATAAGGTATGTGACACAGTAAAAATCCTATTCTTAACACATAAAAAACCCCCCCCCTACTGACTTTAGCCCACAAAGCATAAGTATTTTGGTAATTTTTTGCATGATCATGAAATGGCTTGTGGTCCTAAAGTAAACATTTTATTATCTGCAAGTACTTAACTTATGTAACCAATATAAGCATGTTGCCAGCAATGCATTATGGGGTGACTTAATACCACCCTATACAGGAATGGCTACAACCCAGAATGGACCTATTGAGAACTAATTACCCAGGAACTTCAAAGTTCAGAACAACGCCTACATTACCTTTGGGAGTGGTGAGGAAGGGCAGTTGGCACTAAAAAACAAGACGTCAAAATGGAAAATTAGGGGGAAAGTAGTAGGTCAGTTTGTCTGAAGAGTATATTTCAATGTGGTGATGTACTATTTTTCTGGGGCTAGTGAGTGTTTCAAGGAGTTTTTGATGCCAATAAAAATAATAACAAAAAATTGGTTGCTACAAAACTTTGTGTTGAAAAGTACTGTGAATAGCTGTACGGAAAGTTAGAGATTTGGTGCAGTCAATTGGTAATTCGCAGTCATTCGGGTACCCAGTGCCCGCCCCCCCCCCCGAAAAATTAGCATCGAGCACCGGGGGAAATTTATATACCCGAAAGTCCCAGCCCTAAGGTCATCAGATAATGCGCGCGGGTCACAACAAGTCACAACTTCAAGTAGCAACTAGAACACACCGTCATTCACTTGATATCGACTTACTGCTCAATATTCAAGTAACATGTCTGCATGTATATTATATATACCCTCTACGAACTTAGTATCTACAACCTATGGTGTCAGTCCTGAACTTAGATATTTTGTTGAAAAAAATATTGGTTTCTCGTATAAGTATTACTAGTTGAATTCACATGCGTAGACCATTCCAAATAATGTGATTTGTTACTGTTTCTTTACGAAACGCGTACATCTTAATAATGAGAACAAGCTTTTTTGTACTCTCAAAGGACGATACGTTTGACATTAAATATTGATCTTAATATAAAATTCCTTATGTTATAATTTGTCAAGTTCGAAAGACGTTCAGAAAGTCGTGAGATGGCTTACGTGCAGTGACGTCAGCGCGGAGATTGATGGGCGCACCAGTAAACCGCACGCGCTGGCTTAAAGCGACAGCGTTTTTACACTCGCGCAACATCAGATTTGGCATACCTGAAGCTTGTGCGTAAAAGCTGGCATTTTCATTATTGACATCACCGCACGGATGGAGAGAATGGACTTATAGAAATGGACTATATCAGGGTTGCAGCACTCATAATAGTAGGCCATAAGAATTAAGATACTTCAAGAACCCAAATCACAAATAAAATCGTTTTCTCACAGCAGAACCCAGCATGTTTATTACATGCATGTCTGTGTTGGTCTAACATCTAATACGTGGGCATTGGATTGGTAGAAGAAAATTCGATTATGGGGAAGAGTTACGGTCGTGTGCGATTATCATGTCGAATGCACTAGGCTAGGTCCTTATCCTTATCTCCCTGAAGATGGCCAGCGCACGGTAGTGTTGGTGAAAAAAAGCCCCAGGTGCGCTTGGCCGGATTCGAACCGGCGACCCTCCGTAACAGCCGGCGCTCTTCCCGAATGAGCTAACAAGCTTGGGGTTGGCAGGGAGCGATCATATAATCATATTTTGGTTTCTTAGGTTCGGAAGGGTGCTCATCGCTTTCCTAGAGGATAGCATCAGAACGGTATATTGTCATATCACAATTATATGAAATATTTATTCAACTTACTGAAAAATCAAATCAAATTTAGTTCTTGTATTGATGTAGGTAGGAGGCTGCTGCTAGTCTGAGTCTACAGGCTCGCCAGAAATTACCACCATACTTTTCTTAACAGTGTGTTTTTCATATTATCTTTAAATGCAAATTTCTAAGAGACCTACCTGATATGCCCTCAAATAATGAATGGATACCTTCTGGAATTCTAACAGCTATGCAGTCCTCCCTACAGAGCCCAGCACCAAGAACTTTGGATAAACCGCAGCTCTCTACTCTGTAAGATAAATCAACATTTCTACAAATGCATCAGCTTAAGCATTACTTATTACAAAAGGCCAAGGTGAATGTCATAAATAACCATTTGTGACAAGACGGTTCAAAATCCTATAGTCCAGTTTATCTCTCACACGGCAAAGAGGATGGTATGGCATACCCTCGCCATTGTCCGTTATATTATCCCTTTACCAGGACCCGTGCTAGGCAATTTCCTGGACCTTGCACACCATGACTTTAACAGATTGGCAATTGCACCTCCCGTTGGCAAACTTGCGTGGGCAAAACAGCTGACATCGGGTTGCACTTGCATTGAGAACATGCCTCGATGCAAACATATGTTATACAAATCTAGATCAGATCTAGATCGTCTTACATTCATCCTTCATTGATTCAACCCAAAAGAGTAAAATAATTTGAAATTTGCAGAACTAGCATATAAAAGGGGAGGGACGAGCCTGTATAATTCTCATAAATAACTTTTTTTCAACTGAAGAATTGCCAGAAAAGGAAAAAACGACAGTGTTCAAGATGATCCTCCATTCAGTTATTTTGTGTTGTAGTAAGTGTCCGTACGGACACAGTAAAATATCTGATTTTGTTCACTATTAGGCTGCATTCTGGTCTTATCATTTTCAGTGTATGTTCGGATTCCACGTTTTCCTATTTTACATAAACCTTCCCCAATCTGTATTTCTTAATTTTTATTGATGGCGTATGATTTTGTGTCATTATCCACTCTCACCGTCCCTAGGATAGTTCCTTTAAAACCATTTGGACATTATCGTATCTATCAACTAAATTAAAGTTATGCGCGCCTGTAGATGTCCGATCAAGTACCCTCTACACAGTCTGGTTTTTTTTTTCTGATGGGAACAATGGACGAACTTTGTGCTCTTCAAGAATTTCCCTTTTTAAGCAAATACTTTCAGTTTCCTAAAACATCTCTTGAGCGGCAGTGATTTTACCTCTTTCAGTTTCAGTAGCAATTCTGTGAATAGTAATATGTCCGAATTGTTTGTAAGTAAAATGTCAAAAAAAGGAAGGGATACTTTACTGACAAGCTCGCTGCAGTCTCACTTTGATCAATTGTCTCTACTGCTTTCATTTACTATCCGGATTACACCTGTCAAAATTTGCAATTTGAATGTTGCGCATAGTGCGAATTGTTGCTGCGCAGAGTTAAAACTAGCATCCAGGCACGTTGGCACAT
>JAMKCH010035207.1:0-26546 GCA_023653785.1 Ophioderma brevispina | reverse complement strand
CTGGATGTGATTTTGACATATTTGGCTAGAGAACATGATATTTTGACATGTCTTGCTTAGAGCCATATATTTGACATGTCTGCACAAGGTGAAAGATTTTGACATGTTTTGCATAGAGATGTGACATTTAGACATTTCTTGCAGCGATAGAAAATGAAATGATAGGCTTTTGGAGCACATTGGAAAGGCTCCCACCAATCCTGTAACCACTATACACCTTTAAAGGGGAGTACACTGTCACTTTGAAAAATAGGTCACCCTCTACTTTTTTTAAATTGATATTTTGGATGGTTATAAGCTTTTTATATACTTAGTCCCCTTGCGCTGAAAATTATTTAAGAAGCCCAATCAGGCAATGTTATGGGTAAAAAGAACGATTTTTATAAGTATGTTTCGTCGCCATTGACCTTCATTCACAGAAATGGTGTCTTTCACCAGAAAAAAACAACTCCAGAGTTGATCCTCACCAGCATGCACCGCTTGTTTGATCAGTCTGTTACCTTTGTGGTTTTACTATCAATTAGTACAAGTCCATGATGTTCATGTAATAGACACACACATTTGTTGATATAAATTATGGGCAACTTACAAGTTTAGCTTAACAATTAAGCAGATGTCTTTAGCCTCTATTAAAGGCTGACGTCAGAGATTTCCGTCGATGAGGGGGGGCGGCCCGAAATTTCATAACAACTCAGTTTTTTGGCAGGTATGCTCCTCCATATCGTACTAATCCCTAGTGTGCAATAGCTAAGCTCTAATTGAAGCCTTCATATAGAAAATCACCACTTTGTTATAAAATTCGGTCGGATCCGGACCTTTTGTTATAACATTCTCCTATGGCACGTAATACTATACATAAATGTGTTACTGCATCAAAATGATAAAAATCGACTTCATCTCAACGTTGAATGCATGCATTTTATTTATAGGATCAGCTTGAGTGGAGTGCATTCGGGATATAATTGGCATGCTGAGCACATTAATAAATTAACATGCCTTAGCTGGGGCACTGTGATCCGGAGCGCTTTAGGCGGCGAGTGTCCTCACCGTGGCCCCGCTTATCCATATATTAGTTTATTAATGCTCCAACATGGCAATTAATCCCTGGATGCCCCACTAATGCCTTATCTGCCATAAACCACATGAGCATTATTTTAACACCTCAAAATCATAAATACAATATTAGACTCGTTTGTGCTGCTATATTATTGGATAACTTTTACAATTATAACTAAAATCGTAGTTCTATGAACTTTCAACAACATCTGGGTTGACTGGCAAACAGCAAGCATGGGAGAGAAGGTGTGAAAATTTTATACAATGTAGTATATGAGTTTGAAACTTTCGAGGAGGTTAACACTTACTAATAGTTAGCTTTGACATAATTGCCATGATACAATTGAAGGTCGCGATACGCATTATCAGGGTAGCGTGTAGCTTCACGCAATCGGCGTTGAGGGAGAATCGCCGTCGATTTGCATGCCGATATTATTCATTAAGTGCTTGATGTATCGCATCCATTTGTCAGATCATATCGGGTTATTAACACCGCAGATTTTAAAATAACAAAGTTTTTTATTTTTTTTATTTTTTTTATGTTGTGTTTTTTAACACCATAGATAATTCAGATTTCTATTTAAAGGTATAGCTCTGTGGTGGTTTACTTGATTCTTTCCCCGTTCGTATAGCCACATAACCTGGGAGGTTGTGGAAATAAACGTTCTGGTCCTGTATTAATTTGCATTGCCATGGCACGTGAACTGTTCAAGCGCTCTCACTTGAGGGGAAAGTAACATCTGGCGTGCTGGGCGTGCATCATTAATTTAATTGTTTAATAATGCACGTTTGATAATGCAGCCCCTGATAATGCACGCATGCATATTTAAATCGTGTCATAATGCACGCATGCATATCAATCGGGTCATCATGCACGCATGCATATTCAAATCAGATGATAATGCAGCATGCATATTCACTATTTGAGTAAGCGTGCATTCGCGCATATAATTTTACTCGAAAAAAAGAAAACCTACTCGAAATAATGCTCTAGTGGTTTATGTTACTATCTTTGTTCTTATTGACTAATTTTAATCATTACACTGAAAAATTATATTTTTTGAAATCTCTCTGATGTCCGCCTTAATGTCCGTCTCTGCTTTTGGGGCATGTTTCTTTATGTGTAATAATGTATACATTATTCTTCATTGGCCTAGACTATCACTTTAGAGCGAATTGAAGAAATTCATATTTTTCTAAAATGTGGCCTAGTGCTTTGCTTTGGAAAGAATTCCATATGTACCTCCTCTTTTAAATTGTAAAGGAAAGCAAGATTGTTTATTATGGCCTTGCAGACTAACCAAAGCCAAAGGCCAAAAAAAAAAAAAAAAATTGTTACCTGTAGAAATTTGAAGAGGGGGGGTAATGGAAGTCTTGCTGAGTCTGCTTCTAAGCAATAACAGACACATTTTTTTAAGAGCGCCTTCCATTTCAAAATTGAGATTTTGCAGAGTTGTGTTAGTCATTGTTCTAGTAAACTATACCTGCGAGCGGTGATGCTCAAAAAAACATAGTGTCGATAAAGAAGCGATTTGTAATTAGAATCGGATCCTGATGTAATTTAATGGTGGAGCTGGAACGCCAAAAACTTATGTCCGGCCATGATGAAATAGAGTGTCACCTCACGAAAATGATCTCTGAACTTGACTTGCCTGAAACCGACGGAAGTACTAATGGATAAGGTTTAGGACACGTACATGTTCGCAAGTTCTCGGATATTTCATTTGGAAGGACGTTTCCAGCGAGATCCCAATGTTAATTATTCTAATTACAAAATTCCTTCATTGTGACACATAGTTTGAGATCTACCTTCAACAGGTATTGTTTTATAGGAAGGATACTATGATTACCAATGCAAACTGTGCAAAAATTCAAAATATCCGGAAATAGGGTGGGCTCTTCAAAAAATGTGCTGTTATTGCTTTAAAGTTGTGTTGTTTTATGATCAACCCACACACAAAACATATCCTTTACCAGAGAGCACACAAGAAACTATTTCCAGATGACAAACAGCAGGTCGATTGACTAGTGTGATGCCACACACCAGCTATGAGCTGAAAAAAAATGACAGGTGTTGGAGAGTGTCAGACCGTCGTTCTCTTTTACCCTTGGCTGAGTTCGCGTGTCACGACTTAGTAGTTTTGAGCTCTTGAACACTTGATTTCTTATTGCAAGAACCACTGATGTAAGACTTTGCATGCTTGTACTGATTTGAATGTATTTTGCCTGTAGGTTTTTAACCCTTTCGCACCCGAATTAAGTTAGGATTTCATTTTAAACTGTCACCTAAAGATATGTCTAGAATCTAGATCTCTCAGCATATCAATTCACATGCATTCTCCATGTCCTTGCTTGAAGTTGTAAAGGACATTGTGAACTTCTAAATGATACCAAACTTGTGTGTTCTGAGCAGGGTGGTTCCCCTCTAAATATTTGTAGTTGAAGAAGGCAGGAAGACACATAGGGATCACTTTGTCCACTGTAGTCTGTTGATGTCTGTTGTTGTGAAAAAGGGTTAACGTTTGCCTGTAATATCCGCATACTTAGATGGATTTAAACCAAACTTTCATTTGCTGATGAGCTCAAAGGTGTACCAAGGTCAAAGGTCATGTGAGGTCAAGTTGTAAGATTGACCTAAATTGAAAAGTTGAATTCATTTGGAACCAAACTCGAGTCATAGGTGCAACATTGGATCCCTCATTTGTTGATGAGGTCAAATTTCACATCCCAAGGTCAAAGGTCACATCCCAAGGTCAAAGGTTATATGAGACCTATCATTACCAACCGCGATGGCCAAGCACACATGCGGGCTCCGGATACACCTATGTTTTTTTTCCTCAAGAACATCCATCATGATTTTTCCTGAGGACACTCACCATGTGCATTGCCTTATTAATCATATTCACTTACAAATAACAAAATTCACCAAAGATTTGACTCTTATCTATTCTGGAGTAGCCAGGAGTTGCATTTCATTACTATAATAGACTCGCTCAAAATTGAACTTCAAAGGCGTGACTAGATCGTTCTACTGGTTGAGACAGGAGCATTTCAATTGAAATCAAAGTAATAGAGCTTAGTCAATATGCGAAGAGTACAAGTTCATCTATATCGTTTTATTTTGGATTGCCGAAATCACAGGTGATAAGTTAGCTAAATTCCAATATACTGATCCGTAATGGGTTTGATACTCGTCAAATCCGCTTATCTCGGTAACTGGCAAAAAATAGCATGACAAGATAGCTGCTGTGTGATACAAGAACATGTTCACATGCGTCTTGAACCTCTTGAACATGCAAAATAGAGATACTGTCAGAGAGCAGCCTTTTGTCTTTCACACTATTCTTGCTTGTTATATAGTGACAAATAAACACTAGAAAATGGTACATCATCTTTTTATCCGATCACCCCTCCCCATCCTAGCATAAAAGTTAACTTTTGCACAAATTGACTACGAGTTGTGCATGTATATCTCATGGTAAATCTACATTCAGATTGGTTGTCCACTTATCCTCATAATATATCTGTTATTTTATATGTCTCATTTCAGGCGCATTGTTATTTCTCTCTTTTATGGAACCATACTTGGGACAGATAGTACTTTGCTGGTAACATGGAGCCTGGCCATTGATTCTGGTAAGTTTATTTCTAAATTACTGTTGACGCCAGACTTGTAGTATGAGTACTTTTTCTGAGTACGAGTATGAGTATGAGTACTTGATCCCGAGTATAAGTACGAGTATGAGTATTTGGTCCTGAATACGAGTACGAGTATGAGTACGAGTATGAGTACTTGATCCCGAGTATAAGTACGAGTATGAGTACGAGTACTTATGTATGAGTACGAGTATGAGTACTTGTACCTGAGTACGAGTACACAAATTGTACTCGTACTCGAGTACAAGTATTCATACTCGAGTACTACAAGTTTGTTTGACGCTCATTGCCAGGGCCATAACATATGATTACATCATTCATTCTGTTTACATCATTCATTCTGTCTATCAAAGATAGGCAGAACCAAGTATTCTGGGTTGGGAGGGTAGGAAAAACATTTTGCCACCCTGGGTCATACAGATAAAAGGTGTTACTTTTGTGGTCATGTTGGTCGGCATTGAATGGTTGCCATTAAATATGCATCAGAACTATCACCAACTTGTGTTAAATATGCATTATAATGGTGGCATTTACTTCATGTATGTGAGCACAAAGTCTGGGTTGCAACTACTTTGGCAAATGGCTATTCCTAAATACATGTGTGCATAGACAATTTATTTGTTTAGAATCGTGGAGCTTCGGAATAGCCAGTGGTTCCCGATCTTCATACGCACGCCTGTGGACAATAACAATTACAATGACTACAACTTGAAACAGCTCTCTATGTGTGCTTTCTTGTGTTTATAAAATTCAAATACATCAGTACCCACTGCCACTCAAACAATATTCTATTACCTCTGCGGCCCCATTACTGAAAATGCAGCATTCTAATTGGTCAGTTTACTGCCCATTATTCGGCAATAATGGACCGCGAATGCATTTTTCTCTCTCATTGTATCACGCTGTTTTCGGTAATAGAAATAAAGGGTTTGCAGTATTATTTATGGGCTCATAATGTATCCTCACCAGAAAGGCCGGAAAAATAAAATAATGACTCGCTGCGCCTCGTCCATTATTTATTTCTTCCGAACCTCGGACCCATTATTCGCCCATAAAGGATACCGCATCACCCTTTATTCTGTAATTATACCATAGAACAAGCATGGGGTTCAATCCCCCCTTCATTTTTTCTTTCCCCCAGTTTGCCTCCACCCCTCCTCCCCCAGCCAGAAAAAGTACAGATTTTTGGCAAAAATCAGTGATTTTAGACTAAAATTCACAAAATTTTTCGCAAAAATAAGTGATTTTTGACCAAAATTGGTTACAGATCTCAAAATTGTTGATGTTTTTTTTACCCATAAAAATTCACTTCCCCCCCAAATGTACTTCAATGTACAGAATCTACAAAGGTTGAAAGGGTAAGTATTTCCTCATATAAATGTCCATATGCTCATGAAGCTCCTTGGAACTACCTCTCACTTTCTGGGAATGGTGCACCCCTCTCCAGTGGCGGCACCACGGGGGGGGGGGGGGGGGGGGGGGGTTCTTGTCCCCCTAAATTTTTTTCTTGTCCCCCAAGAAAAATGATAGATTTTTGGCAAAAATTAACAATTTGGGACCCAAAATCTTTGGTCCAAATTGGTTAAAAATCTCTTAAAACATTAAAAACAAAAAATATCCAAACTTTGATATCCCCCCCCCCCCCCCCCCCCCGAAATGCACTTGTTTTTTCCAAAAAATTGGACTTTTCCCCCATTTGTCCCTCCCCCCCCCCCGAAAAAGAGGTCTGGCACCGCCACTGCCCCTTTCCCATATGCAAATCCACTTCTCCTCCTTCTATGAAGCCCCTTACCCTATATTTGAATGTAGAAACAAGTAAAAGATATGAACCTAAACAATCCCACCAGCAGATCAAATTAACATCCACCTTTGCTATGTGGCCCCTGTGATGCATCATTTCAAGGAAGAGAAGTCAGAAGTGATGCTAGACCTCTTTAATTAGGGTATGGTCAGTGAGTGCCTTAAGGACATGCCTGTTAATTATGAATAGGGAATGACATTGATTTGATGAGAGAATACCAGAATGGTGACACTTCTATGTAGTACTGTGAAAGTAATTCTGTATGCATGGACATTCAGGCACAGTTGGCATGCAAGTACCCAACCCGGGGGGTCTCAACTTTTTTTTGGTAGGTATGTGCCTCCCAGATTTGGCTCCGGAGCTGATTTGAGGCCCAAAAAATGGGGTCGCTGGAACTAGGTTTTCCAAAATTTTCAGAAAAATAAGCTGCGATTTCCCTAAATTTCCAGCTATTTTTTGAGGTTTTTTGAAGAAAATTTGGTAGAATAAGACTTTGGACATGAAAAGTAGGGTCTCTGGAACTGAAATGATCCAGAAATGGGGGTCTCTAAAACTGAAAAAGAGCCTGAAAATGAGGGTCTTATAGATGGCACATACCCATACTTCATCCCAATGTGAGACCCCCCCCCCGGTAGCCAGCAAGGTATTACTTGGAAGGAACAAGCTCCTAGTAGGTTCAATGTAGGTACAATGTCCCAATTTCAGACAAAAATGTCCTGGTCACAGGGCAAAAAGGGTCCCTTAAGGGCTAATTTCCCTTACAAAATATTCGGAGGGTGCACTCTGCTCCCTCTTCTGCCAGAACGTGTATTGAGTCAATCCCACAATGCACCAGTTTTGGGAAATTTCACTCCAGTAAGGTCATGTGATCCCACAAAAATCCTATTCTTAACACATAAAATCCATGACTTATATTCTCATTTTACCCCACAAGGTGCTAGTACTTAAGGGCAGTGTGAACCTTGAGTTTCCGAGTATCTATTTTGGTTTGTAACTTTGCAAATATTTCATTATTGTATGTAAAAGTATACATTTCTAGAAAGAAAATTGGACGATGAACCCGATGATGCAATCAGATTAATGTAAAACTTTCCGTATTTGGAGAAAAATACTAAAAAAACACGATTTTGCCCCAAAATTTTCAAACAGCATAACAAAAACAATTTGAATTTTTATGATTTCTTATGTTATTTTTTAGAAACAAGACAAAAAAAAAAAAAAAAAAAAATAAGGATTGTTTTGCATGATAATGAAATGTCTTGTGGTTCTTCAGCTTCTTGAACACTAAAATCCCTAAGTACTGACATGTATAGCACAGTACAGTATAGGCACATTGCAATGCATTGTGGGATTGATTCAAAACATCCTCTGCTCTTCTGCCAGTGACATTGCACACAATGGAATAAGGTGCAGGATTGGTCTTTTTCATTCCAACTATCATCTGTCATTGATCTGATATGTCTGCATTTAAAGGTGCAACGAGAGATTTTGAGGCACCCAAATATTGTGTCATAATAGTAATTTCATATAGATTAGACACTCAATAGATTTCTTACCTTGTATTTGGCTACAGAAATGTCTTAAAAGAGAGAAAACAGGTGATTTTGATTTGCTTAATATTTCAATGTGAAACATAGGCTTAATTTCGTATTTGCTCCTATACGAAATTAGAAATTTCAAAATTTTTGTACCAAGAAACATTTCTCAGCTTAATCCTTTCAGATGGGGATATATTTGATGGAAAGCTTTACATCAGGGCAAAAATCAGTACTTTCGATATTTTAAGGGACACCTGATATGTGAAATCTCTCGTTGCACCTTTAAAATACTGGTCTTGTCCACTATGTCATTGTTGAAATTATTCAACCATGATGCAGAGTGAAAAAGCAAGGCATTATCAGTGATTTGATAAATCAGAAAATCTAAAAATCATCAAAAATTAGATTTTTGCATGTTTCTAACAAGAAAAGGTATCCTAACATACCCTACAAATGATAGGACCAGAAGCAACCTAATAAGGACAAAATCAGAAATTTTAGTCATTACTGTCCGTACGGACATTTACTACAGCACATAATTGAATGGAGATTCCTATCTTTGAACACTGCCATTTTCTTTCTTTTCTGTTAATTCTTCAGTTGAAAAAAGTAACTTATGAGAATTATACACACTTATACTTCACTTTTAAACTATTCCTGCAAATTTCAAATATTTTCACTCTTTCGGGGAAATCACTAATAGTGTCTTTAATCCAATGCATTCACCTATTTGTATAACGCTCGGGAAGCTTTGTGAGATTAAAATTATAATGCGGACAATTGAGTGCATAATTGTTAATTCCTTAATTGTTAATCTCTAGGCCTGGTATTCTGAAAGGGAGTCTAACTTTAGACCTGGGGTTAAACCAGGGTTAGTCCAACATGAGTGGACTTTTTTTGCAGACAGAAGGGATGATTGCTGCGACAACTCTTAAATCCCAAATCACTATCTTACAATGTATACCATACTAATACCCTAATAACCCAAATAAAAACCTGATAAATTTGCATCGCATGCTAATAATGGAACCTTAGCATGCAGATGAGACATATGCATCTGAACATGCCTGAAAAGTCACGCATTATTTCTGGAGAAATGGGACAATGTTCTCCAAGTTTGCTCTCAAATGAAGGAAGGACCATGCATGCCTTAAAAATGTCACCAACGTCAATTTTAAGTAAAAAAAAGCCGAGAAACTTTACAAAGCACTCAAAAAACCTAAGTGGATTGGATCGTGTCATAGATTTGTGAAAGAAACCTGAATGATTTAACCATTTTGTAATGGATGAATGTTTTATGGAATTGGTCTTTCTTTTACCATAGTGCGCTATGAGATAATGTAATTGATAAAAATGTTGCTGAGCACATACAAATAAATGTTTAAGTTTTCCATCAGTGCATGCATCCCCGTTGTGTTTTCACCAGGCTTTATTATTATTTTGTTGAATGTTTTGAGTTCAGAAATACATATAAATGAATAAATTCAATGACATTGCGGGGACCATGATTTACTATTAAGGTATAATGAAATTGAATTTTCTTCTGCGAGCTTCCGATGTAAAGCGTTTTAATTTTGCTACGTTTCAAGCAATTTTTAGGCTAAATGTGTGTCAAACTGTTAAGAGGATTCTTAAAGAGACTTGAATACTTTCCTACAAAATGTTTATTTAATTTTTTTTTGTATACACAACCAACTTCCTTCATTGGAGTACCTGTTAAGTAGCCACAGAGTACACACCTGCATGGGTACCCCCCGCATCGCTGGCCGTACGCGTTCTAAAAACATAACCTAAAATTAACCTGGTTGCATCACTTTGGAGAGCCCCATACAACTGTGGCAGTACAGCGGCAGACGGCAGTGTACATGTACTACTTGTGCTTGTTTTGTTTTGTCGTGACTGAGTGGGCGGGAAAACCAAAGTCCAAAAAACAATTAGTAAGAAACTGATTGGTTTGGGCAGGCCTTTACCATTAATCAATGTTGTACAAACATAATGCTTAAAATTGTAAAACCTGCAGATTCCAGTTATTAGTAGGAACTGCTAACTAGGTTGTAATTCGGTTATTTACGACGCTTACGTTTTTCACAAGTTGTAGAACGAGTTAAAATCTACAAAAACTGCTAGCATATGCTCACTGATTTGTCATAACTATTTTTTGTGTCGCCTGCCCTAAGGCAGGAAGACACATAGGGATCACTTTGTCCACTATTGTTGTTGATGTCTGTTGTTGTTGTCTGTTGTTGTTGTCTGTTGTTGTTGTTGTCTGTTGTTGTTAATGTGAAAAAGGGTTAACATTTGCTTGTAGTATCCTCATACTTTGATGGATTTAAACCAAACTTGAATCATAGATGCAACATCGTATCCCTCATTTGTTGATGAGGTCAAAGGTCACATACTAAGGTCAAAGGTCATGTGAGGTCAAGTTGTAAAATTGGCTGAAAATGTAAAATTGACCTCATTTGGAAAGTTGAAATTCAATTGGAACCAAACTTGGTTTATGGAGTTTACATGCAAACCTTCATTTGTTTATGAGGTCCAACGTCACATACCAAGGTCAAAGGTCATGTTAGGCCTATCATTCACTAACCACGACGGCAGGCGACACAAGCGATCCGAGGACTGATGTATTTTTAAGTAAAGCATGTCGAAAAATCAGCTTTTGTTTCAGTGATTGATCAATTCAATACTCTCCTCGGTGATCATCTTTGTGCAGTCCTTGTCGATTATTTCTTGTTAACACTGTGATCTAAAATATACTGAATAAACTGACTCTATAATAGGTTTATTACAAAACTATTCTGTTTACACATAAAGAAGCTGATTTGGACTTAAAGAGACATGGCTTGATCACAAATAGCCTTGTCTCCAATCCCCCCAATTTACTGAAACTGGTTAAAATTTTGGTGTTGGAAGAAAGCTGCTTTTTTTTTTCTCATTTACCCTGTGAAATCTTAGAGCTAAAAGGTGTTTGGTTTGGATGTTATGAGTGAAACCATGTCCTATTTTGGTAACCAATATTAGTCTTATACCTATCATTCAATGGGGTTTACAAAATCACATTTTTAGCTTTATATCAAAACAGATTGAAATATCGGGTTATAACTTCATAGATAAAGTATGGGGTCAAGGTAGTTCAAGCAAGAGGAAAATGTTATATAATGAAATCGATCGAGCCATCCCGTTTTAATCAGGTGAGGGCTAACGCATGCCAAAGCCTTAATTACAACCATGCAAAGATTCTGACAAACCATGAAGTGCGCTATTTTTCACATTATGCCAGTATCCCCTTAACATGCTTAAAATCCAGTGAAATTTTAGATTTTGAGTATTTGGAGCAATAAGCTTTGATTCAAAAACAAAATCTAACAGTAGTCCTTTAACTGGAAATAAATAATGCAACATCTGTAACAATTACATCGGTAAGGACTCGTTCTTTTGATTTTATGGCATAATCGGTGAAATGTAATATTTTGCCCCAAATCTTTGCATATGGTTTTGGGTTACTGAATCAGTTAACGTCATAAGCACTCGGGACCCTTTTGGTTAACAAAAGCGATTCACATGTCACTGCATCTCTTAGTAGCCAATATACATATACATGACGACTTCATCAAAAATCTTATGTATAGTAGTGACAATTGGGGATGTTACTCAATTTTGGTTTGGGTAGGAGTTCTGTCGATGGGCATAGCCAGAGTGTTGGCTGACTCCTCAGGGGAAAAATTGTGAGGGAAAATCGGGAAGGAAAGATAAACATGTTAAATTAGCCTTTTTTTCAACTTTTTGCCTATGTTTGGGACATTTTTGCCTTTTGCGTGATTATCCTGTGATCAAGACTTTTTTCACACTGATCAGGAACTTTAAATGACAGGAGGAGATAAGGACAAAATTTCTCTCAAATTGCCCTCGATCGGTTGTAAACCACCTACTGAAGACGTTTCGAAGGTTTATCGGACAAACAAGTACAAAAGAAAACCGCAAACCTTGTTTTGAACTTGCCTTCTATCGTAACCATCCCTTACTAAATCATCAACTTATTACATAAAGACGGTGTATTCGGTTTATTCACTTCAGGTGTGATCTAATACATTGGTAAGCATTCCAAATATGAAAAAAATGGGTTTGAAAAAAAAAAGGGGGCACTTCTTTCTGGAAATGTCCTCATGTCTCTTTAACTCTTTGGAATCACTGGACTGGCAATGCACAGAGCCATACACAGGATATATTTGCACGTACATGCGGGACTTTGAAAGAGTGGACTGTTTTTTGTAAAAGTGAAACCCCCAAATTGTCCTTTTTTTTAAAATGGGCTTTATTTTCCAATTTCCTCAAAATGTTGAACCTTTTTATCCAAAAATTAATCTGCAAAAAGTTTACCTTTTCCCCCTTTGTGGAATTTTGGGGTGCACTAGGTACATTTGACATCAATTTGACATATTAAATAAAATACTTAACTATTTGCACATATTTGATACATTCAAATATACGTCAAAAACTATTTGACATAGTTTTGACATATCAAATTTTATTGAAATTTAACACATTTTTGATACACTTTTGATACACTTTTGATACTTATTTGACTTAAAAATGTCTGCTAGGGTATTCCTTTCAAAAACCAGTTAAAATGCTGCTTCCAAATATTTAAAGCAGCACTGGCACATTTTCAGAAGATATGAAATTTCTTCAATTTGCTCGCAAATGATAGTCTAGGCCATTGGAAGAATAGAGATATATTTTACACATAAAAATAACATACCCAAAAGCAGAGACGGACATTAATAAGAGGCTAAAGACATCCTGGTAATTTGTAGGCTAACTTTTAAATTTGCCGTAACTTAATCAACAAATGTGTCTATATTACATGAATATCATAGACTCGTACTCATTGATATTAAAGCCACAAAGGTCACAGACTGGCCAAGCAAGGTGCATGCCACGAGAATCAACTCTGGTGCATGTTTTATTGTGGTACACGCCATTTCCGCATCATAAAATATTTCTGTTGACCCATAAGCGCGCTGATTTGGGCTTAATAATTTCAGGCTAAGTATATAAAAACTTAATAACCATGTTAAAATATCAATTTTGAAAAATCTAGAGGGCGCACTATTTTTAAAATGTGCCAGTGTATCTTTAAGCATGGCCCACTGGTTAGGGTATTTGCCTTTGGTGCAGGAGGTCCCAGCGGGGAAACTTGCTAGCCTTTAATTCGGGTACTAAATTCTGGATTTTATTTGTGTATGAACTATTGATTAGAACTTGAATTCCACTCTCCCCGTGGTTCATTTAGACTTGGGCAAATGAACCATGAAAATACCCCGTCCTTTGGAGGGGATGTTAAGCCGTCGGTCACATACATGGAGAATTACGCCTCTAAATGTAACCGCAGCCAGTTTCAATAAGAATAGGGTGAAAACCCCTTGTTGTCCCAAGTCATCCTTGATCAGGCGCGGATCCAGGGAGGGGCGGAGGGGGCGCGCGCCTCCCGGTAATTCTGCAAAATCTTGCAAAAACAGCCTATTTTGGACAAGTTTCAGCCTTCAGCCCCCCTGGTAATTTTGACGTTTTTCAAATCCTGGATCCCCTCCTGCTTGATCCCTGTGCATCATTGGAAAGTGTCTGAACACTGAATGATTTATCCAGGCTAAATAAGACAAAAATAAATTTAAAAAAAAACTCTGGTGCTCCAGTCAGCCCAACCACCATTTTCACCATGTTCGTGATTGGCTAAAAAAAAACACAGAAAGTTAAAGGAATAACATCACATTTTTGAAGAGCGCCCCCAATTTTCAAACTTTTATATTTTTGCACAGTTATGTTGGTAATTGTCTAGGAAACTACACCTGTGAACGAAAATGCTAAAAAATGCGTATTTATCATAAAATAAGCGATTTTGTAATTAGAATTGGGATCCCGGATTGTACTTAACGGCAGAGCTGGAAATGTTAAGTTTATGTCCATCCATGATGAAATAGAGGTCATTTTCTTGAGGTGGCACTAACTTGACTTGCCTGAACCAATAAAACAACTAATGGATGACAAAGATACGTCAAAACTATTTTGACATAGTTTTGACAAAGAGAATATCCATTTTATTTGCCACTTTAACACTTTTTGATACACTTTTGATTACACTTTGGATACTTAAATTTGACTTAAAAATGTCCCTGCCTAGGTAAATTCCTTTCAACAACCAGTTTAAATGCTGCTTCCAACTATTAAACTAGCACTGGCACATTTTCGAAGAAATATGAATTTCTTCAAATTTTGCTCGCAAATGAGATATCTAGCCATTGGAAGAATGAGATATATTTTTACACCTAAAAATAACATACCAAAAGGCAGAGAACGGACATAATAAGAGGCTAAAGACATCCTGGTAATTTGTTGGCTAACTTTTTATTTGCCCGTTAACTTTAATCAACAAATGTTGTCTATAATACATAATATCATGACTCGTGAAATCATTGAATATTAAAGCCACAAGGGTCACAGACTGGCCAGCAGGTGATGCCTACGAAGAATCAACTCGGGTGCAAATGTTTTTAAATTGTGGTCATCACGCCATGTTCCGCATCATAAAATATTTCTGTTGACCCATAAGCGCGCTGAAATTGGGCTTACTAATTTCAGGCTAATGGTATATAAAAACTTAATAACCATGTTAAAAATATCATTTGAAAATCTAAGATGGCGCCTATTTTAAAATGTGCCAGTGTATCTTTAAGCATTTGGCCCACTGGTTAGGTAATTTTGCCTTTGGTGCAGGAGGTCCCCCAGCGGGAAACCTTGCTAGCCTTTTAATCGGGTCTAAATTCTGGATTTTTATTTGGTTGTAATGAACTATTGATTTTGACTTGATTCCACTCCTCCCCGTTGGTTCATTTTTAGAACTGGGCGAAATTGACCCTGAAAAAATACCCGTCCCTTGGCGGGGATGTTATCGCGTCGGTCCACCTACATGGAGAATGACCTCTAATTTAATCGCAGCCAGTTTCAATAAGAATAGGGTGAAACCCTTGTTGTCCAAGTCATCCTTGATCCGGCGCGATCATGGAGGGGGCGAGGGGCGCGGCGCCTTCCCCGGTAATTCTGGCAAAATCTTGTGCAAAAACGAAGCCTATTTTGGACAATTTTTTCCCAGCCTTCAGCCCCCCTGGTAATGTTGACGTTTTTCCAAATCCTGGATCCCGCTCCTGCTGCAATCCCTGTGCATCATTGGAAGTGTCTGAACCCTGAATGATTAATGATCCAGGCTAAATAAGACTAAAAATAAATTTAAAAAAACTTCTGGTGCTCCAGTCAGCCCAACCACCATTTTCCACCATGTTTTCGTGATTGGCTAAAAAAAAACACAGAAGTTAAGGAATAACAACACATTTGAAATGACGCGCCCCCATTTTTTCAAACTTTTATGATTTTGGCACATTTTACGTTGTATTGTCTAGGAAACTACCCTCTGTGAAGGAAAATCTAAAAAATTGTAATTTATCATAAAATAAGCGAGTTTGTTATTAGAATTGGGATCCGCCGGCTTGTACTTAACGCAGAGCTGGAAAAAATTTTCAGTTTATGTGTCCATCCATGATTGAACTAGAGGTCATTTTTCTTGAGGTTGGCAACTAACTTTGAACTTGCCTGACCAATAAAACAACAATTGATGACATATAGAATCGTACATGGCACGATCTTCCGGCTATTTTCATATTGGAGGCATTTTCCATCAGCCGTTGAATTATTATCGAGATCTCGATATTCATTATTCCTAAACAACAAAAATCCCTTCATTTGCGACACATATACATTATTGAGCTTACCATTCACAGGTAATAGTTTTTACTAGGGGCCCCAGTTTACCATGCTAACCGTGTCAAAAATCCTCACAATTTTTTTTGAAAAATTGGAGCGAATCTTCAAAAAAATGTGCTGTTATTGCTTAACTGTGACAATGAGCAAGAAGATCTCACAGTGGTAATTTCCGTGAATTCTGTGGTACATTGTGTTGTGAGCAGATGTTTGCCCCTATAATGCCGAAAATATTCAGGGAATTTCCTAGTTGTAGTAGACAAAATTACATATGTAGAAGAAATAATCTGTAGGAAATGATGTTGTGGGAATGCATCATACAATTGTTAGACTATCATTAAAGGTTGAACACCGGATGTTTGAAAAAAATATAATTTTTTGTGTTAATTAAAAAGATTGTCCAACAAGAACTAAAGAAAGAAGTTCACCCTGAAAAATGCTCATTTTCCCAGAAATGTTTATAACATTTAAATTATCGTAATAACAGTGCCATACTATACTGTGTATAACAAAAATTCGGATCTGGAATTTTGCAACAAATTTGTTGATGTCATATAATAAGGACACTGATTTGAGCTTAGCTATTTCACACAGTGATTAGTCAATGTGATCAGCCTGTGGTCATGCAAAAACCAATTTGTCAGAAAATTGAGGGTGCCATCCTCTGGAAATCTTTGAGCATGGCATAACAGGGGTTCCACAGTTTCCATAAGGGAAATTTCCCGGTTTCGAGGCAGATTCTTGTGGTTGGAGGTAAAAATATCCCATGAGCAGGTAAAAAAATGCCTGATTTTTAGCATGATTTTCCAGCTTTCTCCTTTCCTGGTTAAACCTCTCCCTGGGGGGCAAGCGGCCCCCCCCCCATATGCACGGTGTCATCACTTTTTGCACATATTGCTCGTATTTGCATATGTTTTCTCTGCAACAGTGGGATCTGGACAAGTTTTTAGACTTTTTAAATTTTTTTTTTTAGATACCTCACATTATAGGACCATTACTTATAGGACCATTACTTAATTCCACTCTCCCCGTGGTTCATATGGAATTGGGCACATGAACCTGAAAATACCCGGCCTTTGGAGGGGATGTTATGCCGTCGGTCCCATGTACAATGAGATTACGCCTCTATCAATATACCGCAGCCGTTTCATCAGAATAGGGTGAAAACCCCTGTTGGTCCCAGTCATCCTTTGATTAGGCGTCGGATCCAGGGAGGGGTTGGAGGGGGCGCGCGCCTCCCGGGAAATTCTGCAAAATCTTGCAAAAACAGCCTATTTTGGACAATTTTCGGTAATTTTGACGTTTTAAATCCTGGATCCCCCCCGCTTGACCACCCTTTGCATCATTGGAAAGTGTCTGAACACTGAATGATTTATCCAGGCTAAATAAGACAAAATAAATAAAAAAAACTCTGGTGCTCCAGTTAGCCCAACACCATTTTCACCATTTCGTATTGGCTAAAAAAACACAAACGGTAAAGGAATAACATCAACATTTTTGAGAGCGCGCCATTTCAACTTTTATATTTTTGCACCTTTATTTTGTAATTGGTCTAGGAAACTACAACCTGCTGACGAAAAGCTAAAAAAATGCGTATTACATTAAATCAGCGTTTGTAATTTAGAATTGTGATCCCTGATTGTACTTAATGCAAAGCTGGAAATGTTAAGTTTATGTCCATACCTGATGAATAAGGTCTTTTCTTGAGGTGGCACTACTTGACTTGCCTTAACCAATAAAACAACTAATGGGATGGGCATAGATACGTACATGGCACTTTTTCCTATTCTATTGAAGACCATTTCCAGCAGCCGTTGAATTATTATCGGATATCTCCGATTTATATTCTAACAACAATTCCTTCATTTGCGACACATATACATTTTAGAGCTTACCATTCCACAGTTATATAGTTTACTAGCCATTACCAATTCAACCGTGTAAAAATCGTCACAATTTTTTGAAAAATTGGGAGCGACTTCAAAAAAATGTGCTGTTTTTGCTTTAACTGTGACAAATGAGCAAGAAGATCTCACAGTGTTAAATTCCGTGAATTCTGATGGTACTTGTGTTGTGAGCCGATGTTTGCCCCATATGCCAAAATATCAGGATTTCTAGTTGTAGTAGACAGAATTACAATATTAAAATAAATCTGTAGGAAAAGGATGTTGTGGGGAATGCACAGCTTGTTGACTACACATTAAAAAGGCTGACACAGATGTTTTTGACATATAATTTTGTGTTAATTAAAAAAAATTGTCGACAATAACTAAAGAGAAGTCACCTAAAAATGCGCAATTTCAAAAGATGTAATAAACAATTACCATAAGATACTGTGGTTAACAAAATCTGGATCTTGAATTTTTAACAAAGTTGTGATGTCTTATATGAAGGACACTGATTGGAGCTTGGCTATTTCCAGTGATTAGTATGTGGACAAGCAGTGTATGCAAAAACTCAATTTGTCAGAAAATTGAAGGGGGCAATCCTCTGGAAATCTTTTGAGCAGGGCATAACAGGGGCACATGTCATAAGGGGGAATTCCCAGTTTTGAGGCAGATTTTTGTGTTGAGGTGAAAATAATCCCAGTGATCCGCATGTAAAAAAGGGCTGATTTAGCCATTATTTTCGCAGCTTTCTTTCCTGGTCAAACCTCTCTGGGGTGGCAACCTGCCCCCCATAACCACGGTGTCATCACTATTTGCACATATTGCTCATTTGCAGATGTTCTTCTCATTCGGAGGATCTGGCAAGTTTTAACTTTTTTTAATAAATTTTTTTTTAGATACTCTTACATTATAGGACCATTACTTATGGACCATTACTTAATTCATTGACATGTCCTTGAGGAGAAAACTGGTCATATATTTAGAGAATCAAAGATGAGATTTTTTTGTTTGGGCCATCTTAGATGGTGTCATACTGATGGTCAGCCAGTATCCACAACGATAAAATATTTGGATGCCCATCCTTTGACACCATCTAAGATGGCCCACAACAAAAACTCTCATCTTTTATTCTCATTCTTATTTAGAATTGTATATGTTTTTACCTTTTTATTGACATAATTATTTGTCAAAAATATCCTTACATCATTCTTTTCTATTCTTTAAATAATTGCACCCCTCTTGAAAACCAATGTTTTAATCCAAGGAACCAAAGTAATCACGGGGTGATTGTCACGCTGCTTAAATTGCATTTGGTCCGTAACAACACGACATGCAAGACGCAGTATAAACGCGCTTGTTTGCGTGTGTCAGGCTACACCGTGTAATTGTGTCACGCACTATCCATCTTTATTACCCAGTATGGATGGTCGGATCTGTGAACTAAACCCATCAAATTTATTGGTAACATGATAAACCACGCCCACTGAATAGAGAAATACAAAATGTTTTGGTTGTGAAAACAAAAGCTTTGAATTATCTTCATAATGATTCTAAGCCAAATATGTTCCATTTGATTTCATGAACTTTGCAATAAGTGGGTGAACACTATTAAAAAAATTAAATATTTTGTATTCGGTGGCTAATCCATCACCCCCATCAGTTTTCTGGGAAATCCCTGATAGAACTAACAAAATCTACCTCCACTGGCATCAGCGGCTGGATAGCTAATGGCAACCATCCAGCACAGTTTCTATCAGCTGCTTGCATGGTGGACATGGTTGTCCAAAGGCTAAGCCCACTGCCTAAAACTGTGGATTGGTGGTCAAAAGGGCCATCCGGTCAGTTATTTTTATCTACTAAATTCTCATTTGCAGCAGTGAATCCGGCCACCCCTGTTAGCGAGGACAAACCCAGATGTAAACTTTGAATTTTCATATGTCATAAGATAGTACCCTTTTAAAACCATGTAAGTGCACACACACACCACACCAAAGATCTGTTTAGTTTTATCAAGCAAACCAAAGTCCAGCCACAGATTTGATTTTCTACCACGTGCTTATATTTTGTTTAAGTTTGATTGTTGTCAGAGTATTTGATAACAACCCAAAGGGTACCTATCATCAAATTCCTGAGGGTGGATTTGGTGTTGATAGTAACTTCCTGATATTTCGGTGTTGGCATCATGATTTAAATGGGCTGAAGAATTTCTTTAAAAAATTGATATATTAGTACATTCATTTGTGCTGATAACAAATCTCGAAATAAAAAATATGGCCCTTTTTTTTTTTTTTTTTTTTTTTTTTTTTTTTTTAAAAAGTACATTTTGCTCAAAGTTTACATTATTTACCAACAACTCTATGGGAAAATTGATGCACTGATACTAAAGTGCCCCAAAAAGCTAACAAAGGGGCCGTCATTTTTTCTGATTTTCACATGTTTATGTCTAAGTTGCATACTTTGAAATCCCAAAATAAAAAAATGTGTCACCGTATTAGTTTTCCTGAAATCTTCGAAAAGTCCTTTTTAGAGGGAAATGTTCGTCTTCACTAGCGACGTTGCATCTCGCGTTATTTTTCCCCTATATGTCATGTCACGCGCAAACAAAAAATGGGTGCGTGAACGGTGAGATGCGTAATTAATTAGTCGCGTTCTTAGATGCAGTCCTAGCAACATAGAGTTTCTACCAATGTATGAAAGCTTTACAAATTCGCGTAAACGCAGAGGGGAAAAAATGCTCATGACGTTATGCCTAAAATTGTAAACAAATGGCCCGCTTGCTTATCTCCGCGTTTTATTAAGTCCTGCTTGCTCATATCCTTAGAAACAAAAATCATAATGCCAACACCTTAATAAACCTACTCAATATATTGGCAGATCCAGAGAATGGCAATTGTAAAATAAAGGGGGACATCAAGACAAAATTTGCCAAAAATATCTAGATTGCATGTTTGGTCCTTTGTGATAGGGAGATAGGGAGCCACCCTGTCATATCGTTTTTATAAAAGAGATTGATTAGTATATTAAACTAAGTAAATAATACCGGGAAATATAATAAAGGTCTGTACACTTCGCCAGTTTTAGGTATTATCATAACCTCTTTCAAAATTGTGTTTCCACTTGCGGGGATTCAACAAAAAATTTCTGTTGTGTTGTCTGGAGATTCCTGAGATTACTTTAGCATGTGTGTCTTAATTGGTATAGTGTGTGCATGCATGCACATGCATGCATCCTCTTGTGCATATCTAAAGGGGCTTGTGCTTTCCTAAAGGGATTGTGAATTATTTAAAGGGATGGTGAATTATTTAAAGGGATTCAAACCATGTTACATGGTGGTTCAAAAACAACGTGCACCTATGCGGTATAATGCTATACTCTGTACAGCCTCAAAGTATCATAATGAAAACTAGCGTGCATCTGGCTCCACGGAAGGTTGACGGAGTATTAACCAGGTTAACACAGCTCTTCTTGTACAAAATGTTCCTTGCCCGGCGAATTACTTTTAAAAAATGTGGGCGAAGACTTATTAACTATATTCTAAGCTTTTAAAAAATGTATATTTGTCATAGTACGTTGTGAAATGAGTGATCATTATTTTTTTTAAACATGACCTATCGAATCATTCTTCAATGCGCCCAAGTGTAAAAGCGCCTGAAATTTGCCGTTTATCAGTACCTCGCCACTCTTACCGCTTCGCTGTGGCAATACGAAAGGCCTCTACTGTCTGGGGCGAACGGCTTGCTAGTAGACAAGTTTGTGTTTTGTAATCCTAACTATTAATATAAGGCTCGATTTGATTGGAGCAAAAATGAATGATCACTTTTTCTCTTCGAAAAAAAAATCTACCAACACCATGAAGATTCTCCTCGTTCGGCGTTGGTTGTACGCGGTGATCACGTGATTATCTTACAGCCAGACCCATGCATGCCGGGTTTTCCCCGACTGTGCGTGAAGTGCTTTGACGAAAGAATCAAATCAAATTGGACGCCTTATAATCGTCCTTGGCATGAATATTGGTTTATTTCATGAACTTTGCAATTCTGACACCTATGGAATATTAGTGAGTTGCCTCAGATGTCCTTTGTCTTTGTAAAATTACACGGATTTTGTTGACTACTAGTGTAGCAAGTTGTGCCTAGGGTCGTCACACTATCGGTGCAGGGGATGTCAGCCTGAATTGGCCAACTACAAAGCCATGACAGCTGCATACACACGTACTGGCATGATGCTGACTGCGACTCACAGACGAAAGCTATTCGGATTCATATTCTATGTGCTATCAAATTGTCAAGTACAAAAAATAAATTAATAACAGAACAACTTTGACTCAAGTAATAACTTTATGTCTTCTGTGTTCCCCCTATTAAAATGATAATGGTACGTTCCAAGTGAGTGTGTGTGTGTGGGAAGTGCGTTCTGCATAGCTCTTGATCAGCCTAATTGGGTTGTATTCAGTTTGTACACAAGAGATGGCCATGGGGCCAACGGTCGTGGTTTTCAGGCAGAGAAGGAGAGAGCTTTGGCCTACTATGGGCCAAACGGTTTTCACTAGGCAGTAGTGACGTGCATATACATTGAACGGACTTCGCGCACGCGTAGGCAAACCACAATCGCACTGCAACCGAAGCGGCACATGCAGGGCCATGCGTATACGCACCGTTGCACTCCTTCCTTACTTCAGGCAAGACAAAGTATAGAGTGGTTTTTTAAAGTTGGCCTTGTAAGATAAATAGACAGGCCATTGGGTGTATCATTGTTAATTTCTGATGAACAACTGTGAAACTTGTGGTCTTGTATTATAAGGACAGGAGGAGATTTTTTTTATTTTTTTTATTTTTTTTCTCTCAAATTGCACTGGGATCAGTTTTGTAGACCACCTACCAGGAACGTTTCAAGTACAAACAAGTACAAAACAAAAAACCCGCAAACCTTTTTTTTAAACCTGCCTGCTATCGTAATTGTCCCTATATAGAAAACCATGCTTTGAATTACTGTCGTGCACGCAGGAAAATACTAAATCATTCATCGTAATACATAAAAGACGGCAATATTCGGCTTAGTCACTTCAGTGTGAGGTTCTAATTCATTGGTAAAAAGATTCCAAAACTATGCAAGAAGCCAGGGTTCGAGAAAATTTGGGCGGGGCCACTTTCTCGGAAATGCCTAGGTCTCTTTTAAATTTAGGCCTGCAAGCACGATAAAAAAATGTTTAATTTTTTCCCCCAAAAAAGTGATATCTTTTCATGACCATTCAGATTCATCATGGAAAAATGCATTGAAATGAGGCAACCAAATCTTGTCTTAGTGGTTTGATGAAAACCACCGATATGTGTCTTCTGGCCATTTGTTTATGGTTCAAAAGCCTCAGCTCAGACCTGTTGCAATGTGATATGCCGTCGCCTGTACAGAAAAAACTACCAGAATGAAAAGGTTGAAGCTGTTGCCACAAAACAGGTGCCCTAACTTCTTCAACATGCGACCCCTTAAAGGTGCTTGTTACCGACGCCTTCTGGGACCCCTGGATTTACACTCGAAGTTTTAGGATTTAAAAGGAAATAATTTAGGATTGTAGTTGTTGACAATCAACATAGATTTAAAATAAAATCCCATTTGCCTTAGATTCAATATATAAGATATTTGACATCCAAATCTATGTTGATTTAATGTGAATTGTTCAAGTACGAGATTTAATTTTAAATCTAACAATTGATTGGTCACTCGACATCCCTTAAGAATTATCTTTTAAATCCCTAAAAATTTAGAGTGTTAACCCGGAAGTGGAAAGAGTAGTTATAAATTTTGATACCAGATGAAAAGCCCATATTTTTTTATTATCGTCTGAAAACGCACAAATTTGTTTCCCACGGTACTTGATGGTATGCAGGTGCCAGGCTCTCTATCAAGTTAGAAACATGATGCACATAAAATTGGAACACCCACTTTTAAAATGGTTTTAAGTGCCAGTATTTAAAATGAAGCTTTTTAGAGGTACATGGACATTAAATCCTAATTGAAAAGATTGCAGTTGAATATCTCACAGGTCAAACTTTGAACCCTAAAGGTAAACCCATTTTTTTTTTTGTTTGACACTAACATTTGTTGAGGGAGCTCCCAAAATGCTGTGCACTCTAATACAAACTGTTTAAAACAAATTAATTAGGGGCTCTTATTGTTTATCAGTCACACCAAATCCAATATGCCGTACTTGGACTTGTGAGGCAGCGTAGCCGGTGTTTACACCGATGGTGTCATTGTCATGTGCTCTGGATTATTTTAAACATGAAAAGCAGGTACCACTTTACTGGAATTTATTGAAATGTAAGTTTGATTGGTTCTTGTATGAAGAATCATCTGTAGGAATGTTCTATTTGTTAAATTATGAATTTTGTAGGGTATTTCAGGCCTTTTGTTCCACTGTGGTATGGGAGTATTACCAGAAGAGTTGCTTTAATCAAAGAAGCACCGCCATGGCATATACTTTGCGTTATTTTTTCTTAGTTGAACTCATGTTGGACGACCAAAAGCTGATACTCGGAGAGCGCATGGCAGTTTAAGACACTATTTAGTGATTTCACCTGCAAGATTCAAAATATTTAAATTTGTCAGAAATAGCGTATAATGAAGGACAAGTCTGTAGAAATTCTCATATGGTTTTTTGCACTGAAACTTAACAGAGGAAATCGCAGTTCTCAAGATATGAACCGTGCCATCATTATGTTTGTAGTAAGTGTCATACAGACAGTAAGACGAAAATGTATGAGTTTGTCTTCTAGGTTTGCGTTAGTCTAAGCACTTGTAGGGTATGTTAGATACCAATACTCATTACAGAATGCACAATCTGATTTTTTGAGGACTTTTAGATTTTTAGCAAATCACTGATAGTGCCTAATATTAGTAATTCTTGTAACTATTTCCTTTAACAATCACAGGTCTGATTCAAAGAAATATCTCGAAGAAATACCTCAGGTGATTGATTTCAAGGCCTGTTAGGGGGGGGGGATGGGTGTGCGACTGGGGGGGACTGGATGTGCACTGGGGGAACTGGATGTGCACTGGGATGGTTAGTTCATACCCAAAATCAGACAATTTTAACATCTTTTTGGCCAAACCGGGAGTTGGTTGGGGGCTTTGAGCCATGCCACTGGATTTGAGCTGGTGATTTTTGTCATTTTGCAATCTGACCAAGAGTAGTTCAACACTTTTGTCCTTAAGTGCAACGAGAGATTTTTGAGGTCCCAATTGATGCTTGATCTGGGAAAACCCACCACAAAATAAAGAAAATACCTTAAAACTGTTATGTTGTACTTTATTTTTTGTCAGTGTGTATAAGGCATCCTTTTGATATGTGTAATATGAAGAAAGAAGAAAAAAGTTATGGGAACTTTTTATTTCAAATTTGCAATGATGTCAAAACTCAAAATATAAATTTTCCCAGCATGTGGGGCGGGTTTTCCCAGATCGCATCACAAATATTGTGTCATAATGTATTTCATATAGATTAGACACTCATAGATTTCTTACTTGTATTTGGCTATAGCAATCTCTTAAAAAGCGATTAAAAAGCTGCTTTTCATTTGCTTATATTTCAATATAAAACATAGGCTAATTTTGTATTTGCTTCTATACGAAATTAGAAATTTCCCCATTTTTATACCGACGAAAACCTTCTCAGCTTAATCCTTTCAGATTGGAATATTATTGATGGAAAGCTTTACAGCGGGGCAAAATCAGTACCTTCAATATTTTAGGGACACCTTATATGTGAAATCTCTCGGGGTTTTCACCGTGAAGGGTGGGTGACCTGATCAATAACTTCAAAATGGAGATTTTGATAGCAGAAGCAAGCGTATATTTTTTTTTTTGTTTTTTTTTCTCATTACCCAGTGACATTTTACTCCGAGGAAATGTTCCTTTTTGATTTTTAGCCTATAATATCTAGGCTATTGTCCATCACCTAGCAAATTAGAGTAGGAAACCCAATATTATCTCATAAACTAGTCCTCTCATGCTTGTCCATTCTTGTGAAACTTGCAGGTATGCAAGACTACATTTCTTGAAAGTTTATGTTGTGGATTTTGAAAATCCTGAGCAGATTTGCGTTTTTGTGGCATTTTTGTTCGGCCGTTTGTGTTTTTGGCATGAGTGTTTTGTAGGCAAAGATATGCTGAATTGCTGTTGTCCTATAATGTAGCATGCTGTGTGAAAGCTGAAGCCCTGCATTTCAATGCTGGCCTGAGAGGCATTGCATTTGCCGCCTAGTCTGATAACCACTTGGCATTAAATGTTAAAGTTACCTTGCTGAGGATAGTTATGTTATCAACTCCAATTAGCACTCTCCAATCCACAGTTGGGGTTGTCCTTGGACATTCAGTGCATAGCTCTATAGTAATATAAATTTTGGTCTCACTGACCATTATTTGGTTCATTTCCCTTTTGGCTTTCAACTAGCAGCTGGTTATATGTTTCAATCATTGCATCTCAGGACTCGAGTTGTGGGAGGTTATTAGCTGAACCATACTTTTGTCAGAATACCTTTCTTAACAAACATCACAGAAAGATAATTTGTTGTTGAAACATTATATAACAAATATGATACTCAGTATATAGTATTTGTCACAACAACTATGATCAGGCTTAGCCTTTGAATTATGTTTCTTATTTAGGTGGCAATTCGATCTAGTATAAAAAGTACAATGACTAATATTAAACAGATAGTAATTTTTCTTTTCACACTATATTTTTATTGTCATATCAACTAACAACATATTTCTACTACCTATTCCATTTTACACTTGA